>JAVSBS010022357.1:0-60121 GCA_033124195.1 Coracias cyanogaster | reverse complement strand
GCCCCGGCGGCTGGGGGCGCCGCAGCCGCCCCGGCCCCGCTCAGGAAGTGCCGGTAGGGAAGCGGCGGGGGCGGCCGCCGGGGGCCGGGCCGGGCTGTCAGCGCGGCGAGGGGCAGCGGCGGCGCGGGGGGAGCGGAGCGGAGCAGGTCGGAACAATAGCGGGTGGAGGGGAGGGGACCGGCGGCGGCGGGGCTCGGCACCGGCACCCCGCCCCGGGCCGCGCCGCCCAGCGCAGCTCAGCGCAGCCCGAGGGCAGCGCAGCCCAGCCCAGCCCCGGGGCAGCCGCCCCGCAGGCACCGCCGAAGGGATGATCCGGGCGGCGCTCGGCTGGGCTCGCTGCTAAACGCGCCTCCATCCCTCCCTCCCTCCTCTTCTCCCTCCCTCTTTCTCTCTCTCTCGGCTCTCCTCCTCCCTAACTCACTGGATATTACCAGCCGCCGGGCTCGCCGCCGCCTCTCCCCCAGCCATGAATCCCGCCGAAGGGGCGGCGGAGGAAGGCGCTGTCCCCGACTCGGAGGTGGATGCTTTCTTCCGAACAGGTAGGGGAGCCGCGGGGAAGGGGCCGAGGTAGCGCCGGGCCCTGCCTCCGCCGCGGGATGCGGGGCTGGCGGCGGCGGCGCGGGCACCGCCGGTAGCGGAGCCGCGGGGAGGGGAGAGCAGGGGAACGGAGGGGGTCTCTGTCTGCCTTCTCGCTTTGTCCGCCGCAGCCCCTCGGCTCGTCCGTGCCCAGGTCTCCCCTCCCGCCCCTGGGAGGATGCTACCGCGGGGCTGGGCTCCCGCCGCTGACCGACCGCCTCGGGAGGGGACCGGCCGGGCCCCTGCCCCGGGCAGGCACAAAAGCCCCGCGGGGATGCTCGGGGAGAGCCGCAGCGTTGTGTCCCCTGAGGGAGGCTGCGCCGGCTGGGCCCCGCCGGGCCGAGCAGCGGCGGCCGCCCGGGTCCTGGCCAGTATTTGGAAGCGGAGCCGGCTGCCAGCCCTGGCCGCCCCGCTCTGCCCGGGCGAAGCGCCGGGCGCTCCCCCTGCCGCTACCCCGGCCGCCCTCGGGTGGGCAGCGGGGGCAGAGGCGCCCCGGGCAGCGCTCGCCGCAGCCCCGCTGCCGGCCGGGGATGCTGGCCTCCCGGGGACCGGCTCGCAAAGTGTCTCAGGGCTGGGTGGGAGCCGTGTGTTTCACTCTGCCGCTTCAGAGGATGCTCAAGTGGAGCAGAAGTCTAGCTGGGATACAGCAGAGCGTGGTGTGTGGTGTGGGGCCTTCGCTAACGATGCAGTGGTTAATTAAATTCCCTGGGCAGTGGGTACGTGCGGGGGTCCCCACTGCACCGCCCGTTTGTGAGGTGGTGGTTGTGTGGGAGCCCTCGGGTCTGGAACGTGGCTTTGCACAGAATCAGCATTGCAATGGAAGCAACTTGTGGTTCCCCCCCCGCCATGCTCGGCCCTCGACAAAATCTTGAGAAAGTATTATAGGCTTCTTGGTAGATTTTTAATTAAAAATTGTAAAGGATTAAACGCTTGTTTCATAAGGGGATTAACCCTTTTAGGCTAGGACTCACTGCTACAGCTGTTTGTCAAGACTTTGCTTTTCAGCTGTTTTTCTCCTTGTACCTGCTCGTTAGCTACACATGGTGCTTTGAGCTCCAGTTACAAAAACATAATTATGTAATCACCAAAACTTTAAAGAAGTAAAATCCTGAAAGCTTTCAGCAGCTCCCTGCTATGGTAGACTGCACCCCATTTATGTGAAAACCCTTTGATCTAGAGGATAACTGTAATAAGGTCTGGCTGTGTCTATCGTGTGATCCACAAGCCATTAAGCCATAGGATATTTGCCTGTTGATAGCTTACCTGGTTACAGGCTAATTTCTGAAGTCTCAACAATGACAGATTTGTTTAAGAAAATAGAAATAACCCACGAATTTTCCTTTTAAAAGGAAAGTGTTAATTAAGGTTCCTCCACCTTTTCTCTCTTTCCTCTCCTTTACCTGAATCTGAATAATTTCTCTCTAACACTGCCTATTCAATATAAGCATGTTAGCAGAACTGAATTTGAAGGGAGTCAAGTCTGTCTAGCTTGTATGAAAGAAAGTATTCCTAAATGAGGAAAAAGCACAGGGAGCCTCGTGACCAGGCATTTCTCCCTATCTGCCTTCTTCATCTGAAGTTTTACCTGCAGATCCATGAATACACTTGTTGCCTGCCTTAAACATTGAACCTGGAGATTTCAGAAAGTCTCCTAACACCTCTGCTGCTTGAAGAAACAAAATCACAGGAATCTGGGCCTGGAAGGGATTCCTTGGCTCCATCCTTGCACAGAAGCATGTATGTATAGGCCATCTATGATAGTTTTGTCTACCTTAAGCTTCATTGAAGGAGATGGCAAAATTCTTGTTTGTGCGCTGTCCAAAAAGATGACATGAAAAAACCAAACCACTCTTAGAAATTAATTTTGGTTGTGAGCTGTTGCAATAGCCAGGCAACATCACTGAGAAATGGGGAAAAATCTTGAGAGCAGGCATGAGTCATGTGGAATTGCACTGTCAGCTTCTCACGTTGTTTCTGCACTGTTCGCTTCTGGGGTTTGTGTCCTGTGTTGGTGCCTCTCTGAGGTTAGGTTTAATGGATAGATGAGACAACAGCTGTTGTGGGGCTTAGGAGAACCATTGTAGACAGGACACAAGGGACTCTCCCACTCCTTGGTCCTCAATGACAATCTTGCCTGAATGAGGACTGTGAGATAAGGTCTTATTTGGAATAGCTGCAGAGACCTCCATTGACATAGCATCCTTTTCTACTTAATAATAGCTTTTTTTCTTTTATTCCTTCTGTCCTGCTTTGTATGCTAGATTTGTAAAGTGTAAGCATTATGGTTTACATGTCCTCATATGTTCACATCAAATAAAAAATGAATCTATGTGGTTTAAAGATTAGCTGCTCCAATAGCACAAGCTTACACTAAAGCTGCCTAAACTCTTCTCAAATTCATAGCTACTACATGTAAAAGCATGAACTCATTATCCTCAGTGAAAAAAAAAAATGGAGTCCAAACAACTAATACCTCACTCGGAGGCTTTTAGCAGCCAGCTGGGCTTTGCAGTGAGCTGCAGGATGGATGGGCTGCTCCCTGGTACCAGCAGAGGAGGCTGATGCTGGGAAGGTGCCGGGCACAGAGTGGCTCCCCCAGCAGCGCCCAAACGCTCGGAGGTAGCAGCTGTCCCTTATCAGCACCAACGACTGAGATAGCAGCACTCTGAGCTGTACCTGGAAAGGAAAACTGGAGGAATTAACACGGGCTAATAACGGAGGTCTGTTCTGGTGCTTACACTGATGAGAACTAGGAATGACTTTTAAGAAAAGGTTGGATTTAACACCTGTGTGGTTGATGCTGGCAGTCAGTTAAACCTCCCTGGAGACAGGCAGGGTAGGGACTATTCCAATTTTTCACCATCAGATATACGCAGAGAGTAATTCAGTCTTCTTTTAGAGAATTGCTCCCATGTAATTGGGGTAAAAATGAACAGGCAAAGGGACTTTAAGGGCAGAAATGACTATTGCAGTCTCCAGCTCTGATTTCTGGGATAACACCAGCTGCTGAACTGAGGCAGTAATTTTTGTGTGACATCTATCGCTTCTGTTTGAGTAAGAAACCAAATCTATGCCTAGGTATGCCTTATTGGGTTCCTTATGTCTGTTTTGGTGACAGGTAAAATATGAGCAATTTCTCTGGAACTCTCAGTAGTACCGAGGCTTTTATATTGCATGGAACTGAATCCAAATACTTGTTGTTTCAAACCTAAAGTCACTTTGTAAAGCACACAAATGACAGGTATCCCTTGGATACAGACACTGAGGGAAAGCTTTACCTTTGTGCCTAAGCTACAGGAATTTCTGCAGTGTGTTTTGGAAACAGAGGTGAAACACACAAGGAAATCCTTTTCCAAAATTTTAAATATTTATAGAGGTCACTGACAGAACAATTTAGCAAACTACCAATTACTGGCAAGGGTAATCATCAATATTTCTTATCCACTAGCAGATACAGTTTTATATTGTAATTTATTTTTCTGGCACGTAAGTATAACATTGATTATGTCTGATACAGAGATGCTGACTTTGTCATCAATACTTCCTGTGAGTGAGTTGAAAATTGATATTGTTCCATCTCCTTTGACTGCGATGAATTATTCTGTTTGTTTTCTGCCTTCCACCAGCCGTTATAATTCCAGCGTTGTTCATTTGTGCACAAGTGAGTGGCAGCTCCGCTACTAAATAACTTTAAAATGATTGGCAGCGGCCAGGCTGTTTGATCAATAGATGTGCTTGAAATGATGTCTGTGGAGAAGTGCTGCTCGAGGTTGATGGAATCAAGTGCATCCTCGTAAAGCAGATAAATTGATTCAGTTGAGATGTCACTGGGGGTGAGGTGTTTGCGTGACACCTGGCTTCCTCACCTAGAGACTTTATAATTTATAAGGCCTGGTCTGGAATGCGTGCTGATAAATGAGGCTCTGTTGTAGAAGGACCTGTCAGGCTGTGCCTACCACTTGGAAAGCTCCTATGTTCTTTAAGGTGATGCTGTTAATTAAAATCTATACCATCCTCTGGAGGCTTTGGCCTCTGACCTTGTCAGGAATATGAATTTTGTTCCTTTCTTTCCTTATGGTCTAATATAGGTGTTTTTTCACGTGATTGGGGTGGAGGAGGAGGATGGTTATCTCACTGCATGTGAGGGCCCAGATCTTCCCAAGCCTCTGTCACTCAGTACCCTGGTGCATGCCATGTGGCTCTGCCCTGCTGTTGTCCCATCTCCTTCCCATCAGGAGTCTTGGAAGGAGCTCTGTTAGTCCAGGAATTGGCACATAGACGTGCCCAAGGGCATGTAGGTGAATCAAGAGGTCTTGGTGTGCAAGACTGTCCTATTCTCCCTCTCACACTGTGGACACTGCTCAGAAATGGAGCAGAACCTGTTGATTTGCGGGGTCTTGTGAAAAAAGGGAAGGATCTTTTGTCTGATCCTGGACTGTCTGACTTATGTTCAGAAAAGCATTTCTTTCCCATACTTCTCCCTTCCTCCTTGCTCAGAAGTACATACAGGGCAACAGGGTTGGCATATGATAGTCATTTACAATGTGTTTCTTCTGGATGAGATTGTATTGTGTTATAGGCCAGCAGGAAAATATTTATTCTATTTGATATTAATTGAATTAATGCTGAACAGAATTACTTGCACAGGAAGAGGCCTTTCATGCCCAGCTTCTGTTTAAAGCTGGTGTGGACTTAAATTCACAATCTTTGGTTTCCAGGACAGGGTGCAAGGTACTGTAGGGAACATAAGCTTGTAGCACAGAGATTAGTAAAGTGCCCAGGCAATAAGGCTTGATACGGCACCTACAGAAGTTATCGGAGGTGGGGAACCTGTTGCCTACGCTGTGTTTTGGGGATAAAACTGGAAGAAGAAAAAGTGCCAGCCCAAAGTCATCAAAGAGGAGCCCTGTAAAACCCTCCCACTGCTTGTGTAGGTGGTTTTGCACATGGTCTTAAATGGCCGCATGTGGCTTGGGGTGATAAGCTGCACCAGTACAAAAAAGCATCCAACGTGGCGGGGCAAATATAGCTATCGCTGTTGCCCACCACCTGCCTCCCATGGCGTATTTTATCAAGTCCCATAATAATAAGCTGAGCAACTTTGAGGGGTTTGTTGGTGGGGTTTTTTTTTGTTTAATTTCCAAGCACACCCTCATGTTAGGAGCCCGCTGGGGAGTCCTCTGGCTGGACAGGTGCTCTGGGCCTCTTGAAGGTTGGGGATGAAGTATTCTGTTGTTTCAGCTGCCGTGACCTTACGATCCCTAAGAACATTGGTTATGGATGTATAGCAGCTTTATTGCTCCATGGTGACATGTATCGTACCGTACCCACTGGTATTTTAAGTACTTCATAGTTATATCAAAGAAAATACTTGTGGAGTATTAGGCCTTATAAACCCATAGCGCTGTGTGTTTTATGACTGGAACTTAAAGTCAGCCGTGAACCAACTTAGAAGCATTTGTGCTTTTGTTTGATTTGGACTGGCATCCTGCTTTTAATATTTCTTTGGATAAACAACTCCTGTTTTACAGCCTTGCATGGTACACGCACCCTGGGTTTAACTGAAGGGACTCTGCCACTTGGGGAATTTTGCTGAGCAAATCTGGCAAGAATAACAGTGAATATTACAATATACATGTTGCAAAAGTAAGCCGGATATGAAAAGAGAAGTTAAATATGATTGTCTGAATGGAGAACCTTAAAGCATGGAGGGCTGTAAAAAAAAAAAAAAAAAAAGTAGTAATAATACTTTGAAAATTCCGCCCCCCCCCGCCACCTTCGTTCTGGGACAGATTGTGTTACTGTCATGCAGAGGACCTCAGAGGAATGAGGAATTGTTTGGGAGTTTTCAGGGATGTAACTGAAAACAGAACTTGGTCCGGGCACCGCAATGGCAATCCTAAATCTAGGTTTGAGCCAATCACCTGTGTGATATGTGTACTGCAGGGTGCTGAAATGGGATTTAGAGCATTTTGTGCTAAGAATGGAGTAATATTTCAGCAAAATATTCAAGTTTTCATGTCATATTCCAGACTTGGTTCAGAATGAGCTCAGTATTTGAATCCAGGGCAAAGACTTTATTGTAAGTCATTGTGGGAGTCATTGCATATGTGATTATGAAACATTAGTTTCAGTTACTTTTCATTTATTTTATTTTGAACTATTCAGTGAAGATTCAAAGTGTTATATTAAAATTATGTATGTTCAGTGCTGGAGTGTGAAATACCATGTAAAAAATTTATTGAAGTTTAAATAATTCCTGTTCCCTAATCAAAAGCTTAGGAGACAATTCTGTTTCTACTTTTAAATATAAATATTCATTTTGTTTGCTCATTTTCATTAACTAGTGCCTGGAATAAATGGTGGCTTATTGGGGTACTTCCTCCCTTATCAACATGTGGGGCTTTGTTACTAAAATCTAGGAATATTTTCTGTTTCTTCCAAACTACATGATATAATGACTGAGAACATATAGGTACATCAGCCTCATTTGTCACACTCCCACTTCAATGCAACAAATTGCCTTTAAAACTGAAAATGATTTTTTTTTTTTTTTGTAACCTTAATTATATGAGCCAGCATTTCAGTTTCACTGATGGAACAAAACTACCGTAATTAGGCAGACTGTAGTTTTTAGCATAATGTTGCATCATGCTTTGCTGAGAATAAGTGGAAATTATCTTCAATTTAACATCTCGGTGACAGGCAGACCAGCTGCTCTGGTCATTTCTGTTGGTGAAGTGGCCTTGGGAAAAAACAGTATGTGCTGTTTGTGAGAGAAAAGAAATTAACCTCATCACAAAATTGGTACCCATGTAGATTTAGTGGAGTTTTCAGGTTTTTTTAAACTACTTTTTTGAGTGTATAATAAGCTGCACTGAAGTGGCAGAAGACCTTGAAAATAAGAAAATCATGACGAGGAAAGATTTGACTCCAAGATGTTGCTCTCTTTGGGGGGTCATGAGCCTTTCCTTAAAAGGTAGGTGGCTGGTAAAACAGTAGAGGCAGTGGGTCAGGCGTGCTCCGATGCAGCCAGGATATGAAGGATAGCGGTTGTCCCAGGTTGGTTTGTTACCTGAAATTAGAATATATATAGCGAAAAGAGCTTTGTAAAAGTTCCCCAGTAACATCGGCACTGCTGGCATGGTTCCTGACTCCTGGTGTGTACCCTGGCGCTCCCGCTGTTTTAATGGCAACTGGCAGCCTACACTGGGAGCAGCATCGTCAGCTGGAAATAATAGTGTCTGATTCTTGTTTGTCAGCTGGGACAATAGCCCTGCTGATGGGCTGTGGTGAAGGAGAGCGGGCCGCCTTTGTATGGCAGTGCAGGCATGGCAGATGGCTAATTGGACATGATAAACCACAGGGGCAATGGGGGAGAAAAAGGAGATCTGCAGGGATTATCGGCTTGTATCCCCCACCTTGGGGGGGAGGGGGCAAGGAAGTATTTTGAAGATGTTACCAACTTTACCTCTTTGCCGTGAATATATCATTCCATAATGAAGAAGAGGGACACCCCAACTAAAGTCTTTCCTTAGATGATGTGAAGTCCACTTTATTAATGGGGAGCAAATCATATTACTGTATGGGAAGGTAGGCAAATGCATGGCCCCCAGAGATGCTGGCATGGCACTTAGGAAAATTAGCAGCGCATATTTTTCACTGGTCTTGTAAGTGAATGTCAAACTGTTGTGCCAAACAGCATCCAGGCTGAAAACAAAGAGCTTTGCAGCAGTGCTTTTCAGGAGTGGAAAGTTACATTCTACTTCAGTTTGTCTTGATAGGAATCGATGTCTGTCAGTGTTAGAGCACTGAAAAGCTAAGCTGATTATCAAAGACAGAATTTATTTATTTAAATGTATTTTATTAGACTTAATAGAGTATACACTATGAAGCCAAAACTCGAGGTCCTTGTGCAAACAATCTTTTGCTTCTTTAAAACAGTTTAGTGAAAAATGAAATGAAAGCCTCAAGGTTAGGACCACAAAAATGATGGAAAGGCTGGAGCACCTTTCCTATGAGGACAGGCTGAGAGAGCTGGGGTTGTTCAGCCTGGAGAAGAGGAGGCTCTGGAGAGACCTGATTGCGGCCTTTCAGTACTTAAAGGGGGGGAACTATAAGAAAGATGGGAACAGACTTTTTAGCAGGGCCTGTTGCAACAGGACAAGGGGTGATGGTTTTAAACTAAAAGAGGGTGGGTTCAGCCTAAAGATAAGGAAGAGTTTTTATTACAATGAGGGTGGTGAGACACTGGCCGAAGTTGCCCAGAAAGGTGGTAGATGCCCCATCCCTGAAAACATTCAAGGTCAGGTTGGATGAGGCTCTGAGAGACTTGATCTAGTTGAAGACGTCCCTGCCCAGGACTAGATGACCTTTAAAGTCCTCTTCCAAACCATTCCATGATTCTAAAGCATGTGTCAATCGCAGGCAGTTTTTGAGCTGTATGTGCTTAGCTTGTGGCTTTGGTGGCTGTGGGCTGTGAGTGCAAGGCTGTGCCCACAGCCCAGTAGCAGCAAGCAGAAGTTCATCCCATTGGATGCATTTTACTGCCTATTTTGCTCCCCCTTAGTTAAACAGCAAGAGAAAGCACACCACAACTTGGGGAGTAGTTCCACAATTTTTGTTCTTCTTCCCTCTGTCCACAGAGGAGGCTGTAAGGACTAAAGCTGAAAGGGGGTCGTGCATCAGTGGCTGTTGCAGTGATCTGCAGTCATCGCTGCTTTAATTCCTTGTTTTGTAGAATGGTATCAAATGCCTAGAATACTTTGCTATTTTAGTGTCTCTCATAAAATAATGTTATGGCATATAACAGATACATTTAAATTGTAATAAAAATAAATCTGCAAGAGGTTAAAAATAATAGCTAGCAAGAAATGTGTAGTACTCAGTGGAAGCAGATTTACTTTCTTGTGGAAATGTCTAGACTGTGTTTCCCTTCCGCTGTTTACTACTGTCTTTTCCCACGGGACAAGTTTAGCGGAAACTCCAGATGAAAAGTTTCAGCAGGTTGCCATTGATTTCAGCAGGCCCTTGACGTGCTCTACCTGTTGTGTGTGTGTAGCTTTTGAAACTATAGTTACAGGAGACCATTCAAAGGACTGTGAGCGGGTGCAGTAAAACTTCCAATGGGGTTATCCTCCTATAGGACCTACAATATTGTTGTTATATTACAATGGTTCTCTACTAGAGTTTAGTAGTTCCTTCTGAAGCAGATCCTGTATGAACACTGAAGAAAAAGATGATCCCTGCCATCAAGTGCTTATGATAAAAGCTGTCAACCAGATTGTGAATTCATTTAACTGGAGGCTTGTCCTCTGCTTTGATTTCACTTCTGAACACATCTGAAGGGCAAGCCAGAGGAGTTATGGAGTCTGGCACTGGTTCTGGAGCAGAAGGAATGGCAGAGAAGAAGGTACAAGCAGAAGAACAGGGAATAAGTGAGAAAACTGTAAGGACACCTAAAAAACCATGGAAGAATGTAACAACATTATCTAGCAGAGCACTTCAGAGCTGGAGGGCACTTGGCTGAGGAAGGGATGGCAGCCTGCATGCCTGCCTCCTCTGTGGAAACGAAGTGGGTGATGTAAGTGTAGGGAAGGTCAGAAGCCAAAGGAAGTCACAGAAATGAGACAACAAAAGGTTTGATTGGAGTTGTGGCTTCTGGGATGGAAAGCTAAAGGTAATTTTTCTGACACAATAGAGGAAAAGTTGGCAGACTGGCTGGCTACACAGTGGGAAGAGGGAACAGGGAAAGCCTGTGCATGTACCGTGCTCAGAATGGGGAAGGCAGCCACAGGAGGTACTGCAAAGCACAGGAAAAATAACAAGTTTTTCTTTTCTAGGAGATGCCACTCACCATGGAATACCATCATTTCCACACTGCCATTTTTTAAATGGTGACGGCACAAATGCCCGTCTTGCTTTGATGCTATGGAGAGAAGGCATTTCCCTATGAAGCAGAGACACAGAGCCAAAATCCTTGGGTGTTCTGCTTCACATTTAATGCCTCTTTTTCACAGAAATATGTCATGAAGAGCCAGCCTCCTTGGATCTGACTGCCACTGTGTTCGCAGCAATTTAACTTTCCTGCTCTGCTTTTCTGTGCTGAGGCAGAGTTCAGAAGTGAAGCTAATAGAGTCAGTCTGAAGCATTCAGATAAATTTAGTCTGAAGGAGCAAGCCAGGCCTACTGGGTAAATAGTAATGATCTTGTGAGCTTCGAGCACTTAGATGTATGGTGTGCACATCTCCCATTAACAGCTTGCTTCTATTCAACTCAATCCTGCTCAAAAGTTAGTTCAGGTGTTAAATAGGTCAGCTATCTATCAGAGATTTCTGTTAGTCTCTAATCTAGCTGCTGCTTCAGGTTATTTATCAAATAGTCTTCAACTATTTGAGGCCAGGATAAAGTTGTTAACACTGGTTTGAAACACCTCTGGTGCTAAAACTGAGCACAGGGAAAACTCTGTTGGTTAGAGGAGTTCAGATCAGTTAAAGCTGATCTTTGTGGTAGTGGGAGTTTGTAAAAAATGACACTTCCAGCATGTAAATCTTTATCGTGGGAAAAGACTTATTTATTTATTTTTCTTAAAAAGCTGCTTGTCTTCAAGTGCAGTAAGGTGTAACTGGCACCTTCGACCTAATTGCTGTGTTTGGGATTGAGTTCAGTGCTTGATCCAGCTTCAGCTCTATTGGGGTGTTTGTGCCTGGGAGCCTTACAATGCTCATGTGTGATAGTTCAAAACCAGTGACTGGTAGGTTCTTAGGTAGTCAAAGGACAGTTTTCTACAGCACCCACCTCAGAAGTCAGGCAGTACAGGATGAACAATAATTGCTTTGCTTGGCTCAGCCATCCTCAGCTCCCCTTGGTGTGCAGTAGTAATGGAGATGATAGTAATCAGAAAAAATACGCAGAATTAGTACAACGTTTCCAGAACGCTTAAATAGTCACAGTCTTTGGGTAGAATAGGGAAATCTCATCAAACCCATCTGTAAAAAGATGATAATCAGGCACTAAGCTGTAGTAAGTGGTCTTCTTGAGGTTGTATGGAATTTGTGCACTTTTTCTTGAAAAACCCATGTCCTGCTGGTGGAGCGAACCCTGACTAAGCACTGCATGGCTTTACCTTCTGCTGGCAGGGCATGGGCCAGGAAAAGCACACCAATCCCTTTTTGCTGTAGGATTGTCAAAAGTCACAGCTGACGTGACAGGTGAAATCAGAGAGATGTACGAACACTTGGCTCTTCTTAAACCGCTCGATACGGATGCCTATATACGGATGCAGGTGACCTACTTCCGACAGGTTGTACATCTTGGCCGTAGTCCTGGAAATGGGATTAAAACACCTTGCCTATATCCACACCAACCAGTCAAACAATCTTAAGATTTTAGTTACATTGACCCTATTTTTAAATATACGTATGTTGGAGCCACATCTGGTATAAAAAATGGCCTGGGGCCAGTGAGAGCAGAGGAGCTACAGTAATTTACACAGGCAGAAATTTTGGCCTGTGTTCAGCTGTCAGACTTGCATGGGGATGAGACCAAAGAGGACTGGTAGCAGAGTAAGGATATTTCTAATTTAATGTGTTAAGACATCCAGATGATTTTGCTCATCGCTGTGGTACCTGAATGCTGATAAAACGAGGCACTTGGGCTCTGGGTCCATTCTGCTCACTGTTTGGTAGGGTCCCCTGTGCCTTTTTTGTAATGAGCGTGCTGCTGTGAAAGTTACATCTATTAAATGCTGAATGTAAGAGAGATTTAATGACATGCTATTAAAAAGTTCCACCTACCCAAAAATACTTTGCTTTCCAGCCCAGGTTTGCTAATATATTCCATGTTTCAGAGATCTCTTCATGAGGAGAATGCAGTCAGGAGCCATTTACAGCTCTGATCCTGCTTTTGTTGTATTTGAAGAGTGCCAGGTTCTCCTTCGCTGCAGAGCCAACCACTATGCCATGAAATTTATGGTGTGGATGTCTCCCATGGGCGTGTTAGTTAGTTAGGGCATGGGAAGGTACCTCCTCACTGGTTCCATACAGCAGAGTTTAATGGAGCTATAACCATAGTATATGATTTCCTTTCCTCAGTCTCATTTTTCCTTATGCTTTTTCCTCTTGGAGTGTGTCTAACAAATGTAAAACTTGTGTGTCACTGTTTCAAATGGGGCCGTTTACTTAGCGTGGCATTGTCCAGGGTAGGATAAATACCAATGGCCTTCTGAAGAGCGCTGAATCGATTGCACGTGCCACCTGTATTTGCCAGTAACAGTCCCTGTGTAACGTGTGAATGAGAGAACTGCAAAGAGTCCTGATTAAGTGCTACTCAGTAATTTTCACACTGACGAGAAATAGAAAGTCATGTTGCATCTTCCTGTGGGAATATGTAGAGAAAGGGAAGTTTCCTCTTTGGAAGTTATCTTTGTATTTCTTTTCTTTAGAGACAGAAGCTGTGGAAGGTATAGCACAGGCAGTGGTCACCAGGCTGTGAACTGCAGAGATTGGTGCAAGAGCTCTCTCCGCCTGTAAATGCCACTGCCCCTGCATTGTTCCCTAGCCCAGACCACAGCCCTTACTTTTTGCTGGCTGCAGCTCCCCAGCAAAGGCTTCCTTTGGCTTGTGTATACCTGGAAGATTTAAGAAGGAGCAAACTTGCTCCCTGACTCTGCTTTCTAGATATCCCCAGTCCAAACGGGCCTCTATTTTGTTGAACAGAACAAGAGAGTACTATTGGGAGAGTCTGTGCCACCTTTTCCTCTTGTCCTGCTCCTGGAGTGCACTGTGACTTCTGTTTGCACACAAAGTACCTGAATGTCAAATGGACAAGACGGAAACTTTATACAGATTAAACTGAAAATCTTGAAACTAATAGGATAGCATGGAGGGCAGGCTTAGGGTGCCGAAGTAGCAGGCATGAGAAATGCTCATGCAAATAAAGCAGGACTAAGCTCCTTTCATTATTATTTTTTTTAAAAAATCTGACATGCAGCTACATTAACAGCTGCAGCTAATGACTTCTGAGGGGATCTGCTCTCCTGGCTTCCTTTTTGCTCTTCCAGTCTTTTCCCTGAGTGCTGTTGCAGGAACTGAGTTATAACCTCCCTAGTCATTACTTTTCCCTTTGGTGTGCAGACACCCTGCAAACAGTAGCTCAGGCAGCAGCCTGAAGCAGTTAGGTTTCAGAGGAAGCCAACTGTACCAATCTATTTTTAAAAGGTTATTTTGATGAATTGGATTTTATGACCTGATTTGAACTGGTCTGGGGCACCCATGTGTTGTGCTGCCTCAGCCTGAACCCACAGGAGCATCACTGTTTGCTGCTTTGCCATTGAAATCCTATGTGCTTTCTGTGTCAAACAGCAACAAATTATTCCCTCCATCCTCTATCCTGCCTGTCCTGTGTGTTGATAGTGGAGAGTTGCAGATCCTTTGCTGGGGAAAGCAGAATTATGCTTGTCATGTTGCAGTTTCCTGGCTGTCCTGTTTCCCTTCAAGGAGTGGGAGTCTGGATTTGGGCCTGTCATCTTTTATGAAACACTATTACATTTTTTTTATTTTGACTATCTGTAAAAATCCTTCATGACCAATGAGTTTATGCAAGTTTCATCCTTAATTTTGCTTTAAAGTTACAGATATAGGTACTGTGTAAGACCTTAAAACACCAGAGTTAAACACCAACGACTCTCAGCTACAGTAAACGAAAGCGGAACAACCTTGATCTGGAAAGCCCTGGGCTGTTGGAGAATCGGTTCCTGATGCCTCATCTGGACACATCCTTGCATAGCTCCTTTTAACATCAGTAGCACAGGAGCGTTACAGTGGGACTTTGGCAGGCGCTGGCCTGGGTTTGTACCTTCTAATAGGAGGCATTCAGCATGTAGGAGTGAATATAAATCTTGTATTCAGTCTCTTGAAACTGTCTCAGTATTTCTACTGTACAATTCTACACAATATTTCTATTGTGCTGAAGTAACTTGAGTTTATTCTCAATCCAGAAACAAATAGGAAAGTTGTAATGAATTGCTTTGGATTAGGCATTGATGCTCCAGAAAACTGGCTGTTTATGTCATGTTTTTACACGTGGGTAAGTAAATGAATGTGTTAGTTTGGAAGTTTAGGACTTTTCATGGAGATGTTTATCACACTAGTCCTGCTGGGACTCTGCTGATAAATGGGAGTTTTAGATAGAAAGACTCCATGGATGAGTAGATGCTGATGGCTCTGTTGTTGGCACCCATCCATTTGACCCCCTAAGAGGCTTAGATATTAAA
The DNA here is from genome assembly GCA_033124195.1 of Coracias cyanogaster. Taxonomy (NCBI): domain Eukaryota; kingdom Metazoa; phylum Chordata; class Aves; order Coraciiformes; family Coraciidae; genus Coracias; species Coracias cyanogaster. The sequence continues at coordinate 45,273 of JAVSBS010022357.1, read as the reverse complement.
GCTGCACTTCTTTTGAAACCAAGATTTGAGGTTCACAGTTTTGAAGTTACTGGTGCAAATAAGGAATCCCCCTGAGCAATTTCTGGAAAGGAAGGCTGCACTCCTGATATCCTGGGCAGATTCCTCTTGGGTTAGCTATATTTTTCTCTTGCTTTTCTACATTACTATTCTGAGGTTGTGCCTTGCAATGCTGATGTGTGTGAATAGTTGCTGAATTTGACTGTATGAATTGCTGCATGTTAGTGTTGGGAGGTAATTTGTATCTATGACTCTTCTGTAGGGCTTCAGGGTGAAGATCCTGTTACTCTTAGCACCTCCACTGTCTTTGCATAACGTCTCCCTTTAGGCAAGGTAAACCAAACACAGGCTCTGGCAGGTCTGTATTGGGAACAGCATATGCGGACACGATGTCCGGGCACCCCATCCTTCCCGGCTGCTACTGAAGCTGTCCAGGAACACACGGGCTTCCCCTGCGTCATGCCTCAGCCTGAAGGAAACCTCCTTGTATCTGCAGCTCTTCCTGTCCAACTGCACACAAGTCTAGCACATCGGAGCTCATTGTTGAAGATGGCAAAGTGCATTGTGGTCCTGCAGCACGAGGAGGGCTGCAAAATGTGAAGTGATGTTATTGCTGTTAAAGAAGCGATAAGCTGTTAAACACCATGTGTTGGTCAGGCAGAGCTTTCCTATTTCTGCTGCTTGATAAGAGGCTTGTGGGTGAACGCCTGCTGTATGCAAAGAAGGGGAAAGGCTCTGGTTGTCACCAGTGTCCCAAATCAGTGGGTGCTTTTTCTAGCAATGGCTGGAGCCAAGTTCCAAAAACCTTAGCGCTCTTCTGCTTTTTGGTGTGTAGTGTACATACAGGATTAAAATAGGCTGCAGCAGCTGAATTGCAAGCTTTTCTGACAGGAGCTCTTGAGCTTCTGCATCCATAACATTCCTGAGGCTCCCTTAGGTAAAGGCTGGCATGCTTTATCTGACAGACAGCTCGGTATTTCTAACGGCTTACTCTGCCGGTGTTGGTGCATTTAGGTGCAGCCAGAAACTTTCATCCTAAAGTTTTAGGTATCCCCAAGTTATGTTTACAAGTGGCAATGTGAGCAGCAGTGAGGCTGTGATCTGGGAATGAGTGTTACATCCCCATAAGATGAAACAGTTTTGCCTTCTTGGGTGAGAACCTTAATTTGGATACAAGAATCTTACATGCTAGAACAGCATCTTTTACTGGACTTTTAATTTTATCTGTTTCATCTTTTCTGGTCTATGTCATACTAGAAGGTTCTTCAATTATTCTTGTTCATCTTAAATATCTGTTATCCCCTTGCTGTGAAAACTGATCCATTGCAGAACAAGGATTTTTTTTTTTTTTCTTTTGCATTGGTGTAATTGTGAGAGAAAAGATTACTCCTGTGAAAAGCAAAACTCTTGGTCATCTTGTTCTGTGTTCCTTTTGTCATCATTAAAGCTCTCTGTGTTACACCATGAGCAGCCCACATCATCACTGGCTTTCCCTGCTGCTGGAGCCTGCGGTGAGACCGTAATCCTGCATTTACCATCACAGTGTCTTCCCATATAGTGTGATTTTACAAATCTAATATTGTGCTTTCTCTGCAGGAACAACAGCAAAAACAAGACCGGCTGCAAATAGCAGCGTTAGCAGGAGTAAACACCATTGTCTGACAGTGCTAGACAAACAGCAAGCTAATTTTCACCCTGTAGTACCAAGGTTGTAGATAAGTTTAGAGAATAATGTAAAATTCTGGAGATGAAGGTCCTACTTCTGCTGCGGTGTACTGGATGATATCAAGCAATTAGCATTGCTCAGTGCCTCAGTTTCCCTCTGAGAATTGGGTAATTGACTGTGGATGAAAAGCCCTATAAAGTAATAACAGTTAAAGCAGTGCATATAACAGTTATTAGCACAGAAGGCTGTCATCATCTCCACTTTATAAATGTGAGGAACTGAGGCAGAAAATGGTTTGCCAAAAGCTATTGATGTAGTTGGGGCAAGAGTCCTCATTAGACCTTTGGAGCTGGCGGCTGCCTGGGCAGCTTGCAGGCTTCGTGCTGCTTATCACCCTCCTGCCCTGCCTTTGAGTACCGCAGTGCTGGTTAAATGCTGAGGACTTTGGTGTGTGGAACCGATTCAGGCTCATTCCTTTTACTGTTCCTGCTGAGTGAATTGGAAAAGTAATAAACAAAATGGTTTTTATCTAGGAAGAAGGTTTTAGAGCCCTCCATTTTTAACGAGCATATGTTAATAGTACAAAGTATATGGGACAGCATTGTCCTAATTAGTTCTCTGTCAAAATTAACAGCCCTGGAGTTCAATAGGAACAGATTTAGGCCAACACAGTGTCTTTGAAAAATTCACAGGACTTTTTTCTCTGTGGTTTTGAATATGAGCTGAAGCTTCCACATCATGGAACCTCCTCTGAGCAGAGCTTTACTCCTAATTTAAAATGTTCTCCCTCTTTAAAAGCCAGCTTCTTAGTGTAATTTGAATCCATTTTATTTTAGGGTATATACTTAGTATGCAGCTGATTGCCCCCTGTGCCCTCCCCACCGCCCCCAAGGTTCTTGGATAGCAAGTCCATTAAGAAATCTCAGTGTTGCCAAACCAGTTTAAGACATTTGGAACTTCAATTACCTGCTGAACTCTTAAAAAGTAATTTGGTAATGAAAGCAGTGAATGCATTCTGCAGTGTTTAAGGATTGCTTACAGAGATAAAATGGTTTTGGCTGCATGTCAGATAAATACTTCTATGCTGAAGCATATGTGCAACAAATTTTTCTCTTTTTAAATGAATCTAAAGAGGCTAATCCTTCAGAATATCCCCAAACAAATTCTGAATTACTAGTTCCTGTGTTCTTAAGTGAAAATAATTTAGTATTTTATACCTAAGGAACGTCTTTCATCTCTGGATCTTGATGTATTTCACAAAGCCAAATATGTCCAGTTTAACCAAACTTCTGTGAAGCAAGAAAATGTAATTTCCCATTTTACAGCTGTGTTAGCCAGCAGGAGGACATGATCTGGCTGTCACATCAGGCTGGTAGCGGAGATTGCTGGAAGATGATATGGGATGGCAGGACTAGGTAAGAAACTTGGGGAACAGATTATTGGAGTTTCTTATTTCTGACACTCTTGAACGTGATCCTGGACATGTGTCTGATGCCTCTTGCCAGTAAACAAAAGAACGATGCAAAACCGTTTCCCTCCCACACTGAGTTGCAGAATATATTTGCGTGGGTCCCTCAGAGCTCTACCAATGCCTGGGAAGCCAAACAAGGGCTCTGGTGTGTGAGACAGCGGCCAGCATAGGGGGAGAGAAAGAGCTGAGCTGCCTTGCTACCATCCAGGTAACACATGGCATTTTGCTTATGGGCGAGAAGCTTCTCAGCAATTCCAGTGTGCTTCTATTTTAAAATTCATCTTTCTGGACTTGGGTTGGCTGAAATAAATCCACACTTAGCTCAGGTTCAGGAGGTGATTGAAGCCATGCCCTGTACTGTGAGATGCCTGTCCGTGTGTGTGGCTGTGTAGTATTAACAGGCTAATCCTACTTACCCCAAGATGAAGAATTTAGTTGAAAAGTAAAGACCATTTGTACCAGCATCTTTTTTTTTTTTTTAATTTCATTGTAATAATGGAATCTGAAGCTGTGGTCAGATGTGCTGCTGGGCTTGCAGCTGAGTTGGGTTCAAAGGCTTGAACCTGAGCTAGGCTCAAAGTGGCTGGGCACTGTCCCTCCTGCTGCAGGCATAGCTGCACATGTAGTCCTTCTCTAACCCAAATCAGTCAAAATGATCTGGGTTAAAGAAAATCCTCCATGCTTTTAAATAGTAAGCCAACCTGGATCATTTTGACACAACCGGGTTAGAGAGCGACTGTGTACAGATATAGTGACAGATTGGAGGAGGCGGTAACCCAGCTCTGCCGCAGCCGAGCCATGGAGTAATGCTAATTGTGGGTGAGTTCAGTAAGCTGCCCTGACTTTTGTCCTAGACAATAGCCTTGTTTTGTAGGAAATAATGAAATAGTCTAAGGGCTAGAAATGCAGCTGATGTTTCCCAGGTTTAGCCTCTGATTACCGGTTTGTGGTCTGATGCCATCTGTAGTAGATGTACGTTCCTGCCTAGGGGCCTGCTAGCGGCTGGTTTTCCCCCAATACAAATAATCTAGAGCAACTTCAAGGTTCTTTGAAACTGCATTTGCTTTCATGGCTGTGAGGAAGCTGCTTCCCAGGCAATGTTTTCTGGATAACAGCAATGATTTTCACGTGACTGTTTATGCACATGACTGACATAGGTAGTCTTGACATGAGAGATGCTCTGTGTGTTTTCACAGCCTTCTAAACGTGCTGATAAGGGGCAGATGGGTAGCAGTGGAAACATTCAAGACTTTATTTCACAAAGGATAGTATAAAAAATCCCTCTAATGCTATCTTGGGCAAGTTTGTAAGCGTGTGTGTTTGATGCGGGACTTGACAGTGATCTCATTGATTTCTGTGGTGCTGAGACTCAATTACTCTTCTTTAACATCATTGTGCATGAGTGCACAAAGTTGAAAGTATGGATAGTTTTTCTTTCCCCTCGGGAAACCTGTTGGTCATGGTTATGCAGGTCATGTCCACATGTTGTGACCTGTCTGCACAAGCCACCTCTCTGTGTCACTTGCCAGCAGACATTTCCAAGATACCTGCAGCTATAAAAGAGCATCTTCTCACCTCAACTCCCCTCCCCAGAAGATACGATCCCTTTGTTCCTGGAGCACAAACACTGAATGCTGTGATCCAGCTCCTCATTAGGGAAACATTCTTGCCAACATGGGTCCTCTTTGAGCTTCTAGTGGTGGCAACAGTAGGATAATCCTATTTTGGCATGTAGGGTCATTCAGGAGACATGAGCACCCATATAAATAAATGGAGGAAGGCCTGCTGCAGTGAGATGTAGGGTGCATGGTTGTGAGGAGACATGCCTGGGCCATGGGATAGGGTGCCCCCTGAATGCTGGGGCCTGTCTGCTTGCCTTTAGTAGTCCCATTTGGTGCATGTTGCAGGTGTATTGATGTGGCATGTGACAGCTGCATGTCTTCTAGTCCTGAAGCTGATGGCAACCAGAGAGAAATTACTTTCCTTTGTTGGTGTTTATTTCCAAATACTTTCACAGCACAACTCGGTGCTTCCTCTGGCTGTCTGAGGCGAAGGCTTGACCTCTCCTCCTTTCAGATCTCTTGACATTTACTTGTAACAAACAGACCTAGATGTTGCGGCATGTTTTTCTGGGTCATTGAATGCATTATATGCTTGTCCTTCACAGAAGAAACACAGTATTTTTCATCTTGTCCTGTCAGCTTGTTTTTGTTGTTTTTAATTTTGTTGTAGTTGTTTAAACCCAGTCATTTTGTCAATAGGCATTATTCATATGGGGAGAAATAAATTGATTCGTTCTTGAAGCACGTTCCCTCATGCACACCCTCACACAGGGCTGTAGCATGAGGCAACAGCCATGAATCCAACCCAAGGGCTGGCTCTGCTGCTGGGCAATTGGTGGCCTTGTTTACACCTGTGGGGATGGGAGGAAAGATCCCACAGCAGTGCTCAGATACCAGCGGGGCTGAGCAGTCCCACCGCAGAGTCTGGCTGCAGCTGGTTGCATCTGGCAAATCTACAATTTCTCCTGTGTTAGGAGTATCTGCTCCCACTCCAGGTCCTCCTCCTCCTCCTTGCTGTGCTCTATGCAGAGACAAGGCTTTATGTAGCCTACAGGCTGTCTTCAGCGTTTTGGAAACCTCTGTGCATGAATGGTCTATCTGTATTTCTGGAAGCGAGCTTGACTGACACAAAAACACAGGAAAAGCATCTAGGATGAAGCTTTTCCTATGATTGGGTTGTGTTTTCTGGAAATAGTTGGCATCCGTAGCATTGTCTGCTCTCCTTCAAATCATATACCTGCCCAGAGGCCAGGACTCTCTGAGCTCATGGCTTGCGCTGGAATTGGTGACTTTCAACCTTAAACACTGTTTTTCTGCTACAACTGTCTTTTATTTGTAGAATTTCAGTCCAATTTCATGGTTTTCAGGCTGTCACACTCACCATTTCTTATGCTTTTTCTACGCTGTCCCTGCATCCCTGTAGTGCAATGGTGTCCACATCATCTTGTTCTGAAAATTTTGGTAGTAACAATAAAAATGTCCATGTTTATTGATAGTTGCAGGAGAAACCTCTTCAGCTTTCAGTTGAAAAAAGAACAACAGATAACTTGATGTGTTTGGACAAAAACACTAATAACAGAGAAATTTTGTTTTAAAATTTCCCAGAAAATTAAAATAGAAATTGTTAGTTCATGAATTATGTACATTTTGCAAAAAAATATTGAGGCTTTTTTGAGAACAAGGGGCACTTTCTTTTGGTTATTTTGCTGAGTCAAAGCCATATTTCAAAGTGAGGAGAAAGGTTTGCTGGCAACTCCTTGTTCAGGGCCCCTTTACTGTGAGGGTGATGGAGCCCTGAACAGGCTGCTCAGAGAGATTGTGGAGTCTCCTTCTCTGGAGACTTTCAGATCTCACCTGGATGTGTTCCTGTGCAACTTGCTCTAGGTGAACCTGCTCTGTCAGGGAGGTTGGACTAGAAGATCTCCAGAGGTCTCTTCCAAGCCCTACTATTCTTTGATGCTGTGATTAAAAAACAAACAAGCAAGCAAGCCTGTGACCTGCATGTGCCAGAGTTAATGGAGCTGTTGGCTCTGTTCGTGCCATAGTGATTGATGGGCACTCTGATGGAGTGGCCTCTTCTCTCTCTGTCTGTCTTGTCTGCATGCTAATGCCTCCACTCGTTGAATAATTATGCACTGTAATACAGATTTGTCTTATTTTTGTTTCTGAGTGCTGTCAGGGCTGGGGTTATGTCTGTGTTTCTCTGAAGCACCCAGAATGCTTCTGGTCGGTTGGATTAATTCAGCAGGAAGAATTTTAGCTGGAGAGAAGAACACCCCTTTCACTCAACCAGTGAAACTAGTTTCCACGTTGTATTTCAGTGCATCTGCAGATTTGCTAGTAGGGGTAGATGGATTCCATATCTCAGAACCTGTGGGATTGCATGGGTGTGCATGGGTATGCCTGGCATTTTAGCATGGTTTCTGTGTGACAGAAATGTGGGTTAGAGGGTGTGACGCAATGGGCTGCTGGTGGGCTTCTTGGAAGAGTTTCCCCAGGCAGCTTGTGGGGGACCCCCCATGTGAAGAGCCGACAGGCAGATCTACGCCTGTGTTGTGCTCATGTCGGCTCCTGAGCCAGCTTGGGAGGACCAGTGTGGACACAACCAGTGGAATTGTACATGATTCCCTTGCAGATGTGCTGGCTGAGTTATACCTTTACATGATGGATGCACTTGGCTTTTATGCTTCATGTACAGGCATCCAAAGCTTGAGTAAACCTTCAGAAGCAAATTTCTCTCTGTAGACATGATTCCTTTTGGAAAGATGTTCATAATGCCTTCAAAAGAGCCCAGAGTTTTTCTTTGTCACAAAGATGCTCCAGATCACTATCGATTCTCTTCTCTGTAGAATGGGGATAGGTAGTCTCCCTGATGAAATGCGCATCCAGATTGTCCTTCTTGATATTACTGCCTCTAATGTAGTTATTTATGATAGGGCCAGCTCAGCGTGTTAATAAATTTACAAGCCCTTGGTTACATCATTAGTAAGAATAAATATTTTAATAAGACAAGGGCAATTTAGAGATCCTGGGTTAGATGTAGCAAAGGCAACTAATGCTCTGAATAGCACGTACAAAGACTGGAGATTGAACAATGTGGGAGGAAGGGAGCTTCAGGGACCTGTGCCTCTAGTGAAGATGGGATAATTTCAGAGACTGCAGGAAGACCTGAAGATATTTAGATCAACTATTGCCTGTATGATTATTATGTCAAGGAGGGTATATGAGAAGTAGAAGGAAAAACAAGATTCTCACTAACAAGACATGGTTCCTTGCATCTTTTTAGGCAGCTTTTTTTTTAAATTTTTTTTTATTATTTTGGGAGTCTGGTGGGTCAAAGAGGTCCTGGGGCCGCTGTCTGTGTAGGATACTTGGAAATCAGTATTCTTTTAAGATGGCAATTCCCCCTCCCCTCCCTTATTTACTTCAAAGACAAATCTTGAAAGAAAATTCACAGCTTCCATTGACAAATATTGCAGAATATAGCATGAGTATATATGTGTGTGGAGGGGGGGGTGGTAAGCAGCAATTTACCACATAGCTGCAGTTAATTTTGTAGCTATTTGGAAGTCATAAAATGTCATGGTTCCAGAAGGACAACACAGATTGCAGTTTGCAAACTCTGCTCACTCTTGCTCTCCTGCATTATTTATTCCCCAAACCGTGCAAAGCTCTGTTAGCCACCAAGGCAGTGTGGGATTTAACTCCCTTGCTTGCTTTATTTCACTGAGGGGTATGGAGCTTTCATCCCTTCATCAGGCTGCTCTGGAGAGGTTTAATGTTGCAAATATGCTAGTCCATGGTACAGCTGTCATATTCCTGCTGCTTGAGCAGAAGTTTATGGCAAGGAAAGACAGATACATGTGGTGTCGGGTTATGAGACTGACAGATTTTCTGTCATGTCTTATAGCAGTTTAGGTGAGATAAAGCTGGTTTTATTTATTTTATTTTATTTTGTCATGGAGTGCAAAACTTGAGCAGAAATAAGGATTGTTTAACAAGTAAATAGAACCTAATTTTCCTGTTGGTGTGAATTTAAAATTTTCACACTGATTATAGATGATGTAAAAAAAATTAAAGCTCACCTAAGTGATTCAGAGGAAAGAGACAAGGTACAAGGCAGTGATAGGCACAACCTCCAGTACACTGGAGATGACGACCCAGCCTTCCCCTGGGACAACATGAGCGGCGCTCGTCTGCAGTGGCGTTATCGCAACTGTATTGAAATTGTTTTCATGTGTGAATGATTGTCTTTCTTCCAGCAGCTGTCCAAATCCTGCCTTGAGTAAATGTCTCAGAGTGGTCTGATGCTGCTGCAGGAGGCCACCCAAGCCCAGTTCCCATGAGAATTTGTTACGTGTGGCTGATCACACGGAAAGATGCGCTACACTGCATTAAAATGAAGCAATTAGGGAAAAACCTGGAAATTCTATTTTAAGCCGAGATTTTGAATAGTTGCTACCAACTTAAATTTTCTAGGGTCCACTGGTAGTTCTTAAAAAGGTCTTTAGAAACCAGGGCTAGTCCATGCTGTAGCATCTCTGTGGTGTTTTCTGGTTAGTATTTACATGTTGAGGACATATATGTGAATATTCATGTCAGAAGCTCTTATGTGTGTAGTGAAATAAAGGTCAGAGTTTGCTTCTCCTCTCCTGTACCTTCATAGTAGGCATGTATGCCCATAATCTGTCACTGGATGTGATTTAGGATGTCTAAGAGGAAAAGGATATTTTCCTGTATATATGAGTGAATTTTTGTCTCTGAAGTAAAATGTGAAGAATTAAAAGGAAAAAATCCATTCATTATGTAATTTCCTCTCCTACTTATTTTATTTCCTTTGAAAAATGTAATCCATATGACACTTGGATGTTACAGTGAATTTGTTTTAAAAATCTCACAGGTGATTCCAAAAACTATTACTTCCTTAGTGGAAAATCAGTTTCTAGAGACTTCTTGGCAAGTCTCTATTCTTTTTCTCCCTTTTTTTCCCCTACATCATAGTCACACTCTCTTGTTGAATTTATTGTCCAGCTCCTTAGAAAGATAAATTCACCTGGCAAAGCTGGGTTTATTTGCTCTGCGCCTGGTTTAGGTATGATTGAGCCTCGCTCCTATTTGGATAGTTCCAGCTTTTTAACTTATCTTCACATCCTCTTTGTTTCTATGGGTGGATTCTGTTACGCTCCTTGGTGCTTCCTCATGCGTTTCAGTACTCACACAGCGGGGCTGGTCTGGGTAGCACAGCCTAAAAGCGTGAGCAGTTACTGGCCTTGCTCTGAGAGGGTGAACAAAGTATTAAGACAAATTCTCTGCAAAAGCAGCAATCTGGAATAGGAGAATGGCTTGCATGGCTTGCAGAAGATGTGGAATATAAATCTTATTTATTCTAGGAGGTTTAGTTTCACATAAAAAAAAAAAAAATCAGACACATGTTTTTTTCTGACTTGCCACACTAGCATGACCAGAGCTGTAGAGGAACATTGTACTGGTTGTGGCTTAAAGCATGAGAAGATGTGTTCCGTTCTCCAGGCTTGGATGATTCCTTTGGGATTGCTTAGAGGAGCTGGCAGTAGTTATAGGCTCATCTTCCCGGGATAAGACTTACATGTACGTGTTGGAGTGCCTTGGCATTAGCGCTGGTTCTGCATTTACCACATTGCCAGGGTGGCACGTAGTATGGCTACCAGCTGTCTTTTCTAACACTTAACTTCATTCTGTAGGACTTCTGCCAAATGTATTTTTTCCCTTTGTCTTGCCTATCTCTGTGTCCCAACAGAAAAGCTGCTCTGTGTATGGATCTTAAACAGTAGTGCTTTTCTGGTACAGATACTCAGCCCTCTGAAAAGGAGACCACTCTATTTTGGTCCGAGATAAGTGTCCTAAAAAAGCAAAAATATAACCTCCAGAATTGCTTTCAAAATCTTGCCATTCACTGCTATTTTTTCAGTGAATGGATTTCCTAGATGCCTTTGCCCATAGAGGAACCAGAAATTGAATGTCTGCAATATTTGCTTCTTTTTATTATTTCTGGTTTTGGTACTTCAGGAAGAAATTCTGATATTAGGGGGGAAAAAAGCCCGAGATGCTTTTTCCTGCTCACCTCTGAAGCTGTCAAGCTCTGTTTAAAACCTGATACTAAAATGTGTTTAATATCTTCTGGTGCCTTTCGTTGGGAGTCAGTCAGTATCAATTCACATTGTGCCTCAGGTGAGGCATTTTTTCTTAGCTTTCTGAGTGTTAATTTCTGCTTTACGTGGAGCATTCCCTCAGCTACTACAGCAGTTTATGGTTATCTATCCATTTTCCTTTAGACCAACAGGAATTTTTGACTTCTGAACACCTTTAAGTAAAACATCAAGTCTCATTGCTTTATTCACTAGGCTGCTGAAGTGTACACATGCTGCACGTTCGCTGTGTTGCTGTGAGCCTTTAGTAACTTATGTACTACGTATCACCAGTTCATTCAACAAAACTGCAAACAAAACCCCCAAATATTGAGTGCCTAAAGTAAGCCAATTGTTATAAGCCCTGAATACTGCAATTTGTAAGCGATGCGTAAAGGTCTCTTCTCCAGCATTGTTAGTTTTGATACCAGAGCCTTATGGATGCTTAGGCTAAAAGATTCAGATTGTAGTTCCTAATACTGGGCACGTAAGTACATTTTGAACTTGTGTATGAGTTGAGACTGCATTTTGGAAAACAGCAATAACACAGCACTCTGTCGCTTCTCCAAATGGAGTCACCTGTTCAAGAACGTGAAATAGATGTCCAGTCTTAAGTAGCCAAGATGCTGGCTGTAGCTTTTGGAGCGTATGGGATGGAGAATGATTTATACTGGTGGTTAGCTGGAGCATCCCTATGCCCACTGTGGGGGCAGGACTTGTGAAAAGCAGTGTGTGGTGGTGTGCCGAGAGCAGCACAAATGATGAGGTAGTTTTTGCTGCTCTGAACAAGGCAAGAGACAGAAATACTCTGGTCTGATTCATTAATAATGGTATGTTTGAGCTTCCACACCAAATAAGGCTGAGGGAGCAACAAAAGGTCAATTTTCTGTGACTTGCTATCCACGGTTAGTGCTTACTTTGGTGATCAGGTGTTGTGATAGAGCAGTTCACTTAATGTCTCAGACATGCAGCTTAGAGCCTAGTGCAGAGAAAATTTAAGAAGGAAAAATGTTTTTTCCTTTACGTAGTACAATTAGGAGCTTCAAATGACAAATGCAGCCCTGGAAACTATTAAACAGTGTTTCTCAAATCCTTTTTCACTCAGTTTGCTCTTCATGGGGTGAATTAATAACCAATTAAGATGCCAATGTTGTAAAAGATTAAGACCCTTCAAAGAAGCAAGGTTTTTGTAGATTATTAAGATATTAGTCAGAACCTGGGTTACTGACACCTCTAATGTAGGTGTTTTCAGTAATCCTTCTTCCAGTGAAGTCAGTGAGAGCTTTGCCGCTGCTTTCAGTAAGGTTAGATTGCCTTGCAGCAGAGAGTAACAGAAAGAGCAGCGATTCAGTGAGCCAGCCAGCTCTGCTCCAACCATCCAAAATTCCCTTTCCTGTAGTTGTCTGATTCTTTCTTTCTCTGTGTTTCTAGCAGAGATTAAAAGCAGTAGCGTAGCAGCAATATTGAAGGCTTGCTCGAACTCACATTTGTCTGCTGATGTACCAAAGCTCTGTGCCCTGGTATCTGCAAGTTCTCCCCAAGTTATGAAGTGCTTACATGCAGAGAGGTTTCTCTCTGCCTCTCCCCAGTGCTATCTGGGGTTTGTTTATCTGTGTGTGAAGTGGGGGATTTTATGTGGTCTTCTTGTGGGTAGCCTGGTGAAAGAACTGACTTTGCACCCTGTGATGGAGGCACTAGAGATCATGATACTGATTTTATTTATTTTTTTAAAGTTTCGTTTTATTTTCCCCCTGAGTTTCCATTGCCTGTGATTGAGGGGGCATTGCCTCTCAGAGAAGCAAGGCACTCATTTGCAGTGGTGTGGTGGGTCAGTGTGTACTCTGGGATGAAACCCAAGCCTCCAGGCTCAGTGTCCCTTGTTGCTGCACCATCCTAGTGCACGTGGACCCAGCTACCTCCACATGAAATAAGGTGGGTGCTGTGAGTCACAGCCCCTCAGCACTGCGGCCTTCACCCGGGAAGCGAAGGCTCACCATGTGCCCGTGGAGTTCAGTTCTGTCCAGGACGAGCTCCAGCTGAGCTGCCCTTCAGACCTGGATCTTCCCAGTCTTGAGGGTGCAGTATGAGCAGTTTGGAGGCTGTTGGGAAGACAGCTGAAATATCTGAGCTTTATCTGGTGAGCCTAGATCTATTTCATCTTTCCTCCAATTCCATCTACTGCAGTTTATTCACAGTTTTCCCTTTATAAAATAGCCTATGACAGTTTACACAAGCTAAGAATTGCTCCTGTTTGCGATTTTACCTTCCTACCAAGTCACACAGTACTTTTTAAACCAATTGAAGATCAAAAATAAAACCAAATGTTACAAGAAGCCATTCTTGGTGAGTGAAACAAGGGGCTGCTCGTCTGTGCCTCTCATTGCACCTGCAGTGTTGCCCATCCTCCTGAGTGCCAGGGCTGACAAAGTGTGGTTTTGCTCTGTGGTGGTCTCTCTCTGCTGCTGTGTGCTGGACTGGGAGGCTGCAGTAGGAAAGTTAGAATCTCAACTTTAAATCACATTCCTATAAGGTGATGACATAGAGATATGGAAAGTGAACTAATTATATTTTTTTGGTGGTTGTTATTTTTTTTACTATGGCCTTCCTGTGTTTTGTTTTGTGGGTTGGTTTGTTCGGGTTTTGTAACAATAAAATCCAGTTCTATTTTTTCCAAGTTCTTAGCTCTCCAGTCACGCTTTCTGTGAAGCAGATTATGACCTTGGACTGCAAAGGCTATTCTTGCACAAGTTGCAAGGAAACCACATGTGGCTACAAACCTGATCTTACTTGAGAGTATTTGAGATCTTACTTTACCCCACACCAACCTGAGCTGTCAGATGTACATTAAGGTTGATAAGATAAATTTATTTCACTGTATTTGCTGCTTTGAAAGGCACTGTATATGTTGCTGATGTGGATTGATTTTGCTGAAATTGTGGCAAAAGTTGGACCTTTCCCAGGGTCCCCAGTGTGGAGCCAGCCAGCTGTGCGAGCCATGGTGGGGCTGGCGATGCCCTCTTGGGAGGGTGTTGGTGCCAGGGCAGCTGGGCATGCAAACCGCCATGGGGCTGAGGATCCTGGCATCACAGGATCTGTGGCTCAGAAGCAGGCTGCCAAGCCACTAGGGCCTCATTTTACTTTTGGAAGAAAACCAAGTTTTTAAATACTAAAATCCTTCATTAAGCAACAGCCTTTCTCTTCCCAGCTCTAGTTATTCCTGACCCAGAAAGAAAAGGACCATCTCAAATCCCCTTCTTAACTATTCCCTGGATGTTTACCATTTAAGTGTTTGTTTAATGTGCTCCTTAAATCCCAGGAGAAGGAAATACCTCTCAGACACTGTGAGAGAAGTCCATTTAGTCTGAAACAAACAGTATGAAAACTTCCATGAATAAGTTCTGCAAAAGCTACTACGACTGCCTTTTAATTTTTAGGATCTGCTATGGTTACAAAATTGTTGCTGTCTCCTGTTTAGGAAGCTTAATGAAATATGTAATATAAACATATTTTACACAGTTTGTGTGTGCAGGCTTATCTGGGACAACTGAAGGATGAAGGCTTTTGGCTGGCATCATTACAGAACTGTTTAATACCAGTCCAACAGGAGACATAACCACCATCAGCAGTAGGTAGCAATACAGCAACACTCATTAAAACAGGGTGAAAATTATATATTGATTAGAAGTTTTGTCATATCCAGGAACACGTCAGACAATTGATTATAGGCAGGGAAAGGTTATTTGCTCTCATTTATTTAATTTCAGCTATTAAAACACACTCAACTGCGAGACCTGGAGAATGTGTGGTAATTAATAAGCTGACAAAGAAAAGAAGTGTGTGTCCTGTTAGCTGCCGTCACCAGGACTGAAACATCACTGAGCCCTGGTGAGTTAATTCATAGAACAGCTGTGAGACGTGGAGGGTTATTAGCATCTCTGGTTTACAGATGGTACCGAAGCATGGAGAGGTGGGTGAAATGCTAGGATTTGACAGTGGTGGGGAGCAGCAATGGATCCAGTTTTCTCATGCTTAACTGCAGGACCTCATTTCTCTCACCACAGCCTCTTGTAATAAAAATTAGAGCCTGGCTCTGACGTGGTACAAGTTTTGCTTGAGCATTTTGTCTGATACTCTTTGAGTTATTAATAAAGGAGGACAGGGAAAGGCTTTCACAGAGCTGGAGCCTCAGAGAGACTGCTGGCCTGTTAATGGGTTGGATTACAACCAAGAAACCAGTGAGAAGCTGGTTGACCTGGCTCCCTTACACTTCCTCCTTCTGTTGCCCCAGGCAAGCAGAAAGCTGCTGGCTGTGTTGGGTGAAATAACCCCTCTGTCACCCATGTAGTAACTTCAGACAGGCTCTGGGAGAGTCATGGTTAGACAAGCTGTCAGTGAGAACTGAAGGGAACGTATCTGCCTATTTTGGCAGCCTTACATGCAAGTTTCCAACAGACAGGCAATCTCTCATGTGATGTACTGATGCAGGTCAAAAAAGCCTGAGCTGCCTTTGCTGGATTTTGAAGAAAAGAGCAGAAACACTACAGTGATAATAGCTACGCGTATGAGTATCTGCCAGGCAGTACAGAAAACCAAGTTTTCAGCACCAAGTCTTCACACTGCCCCACTAATCTAAGTGCACTGCCTAGATTCCTCCATCAGCTTACTTGCCTCTTTTTCTCACTAAACCAAAGCAAAACACCTTCAGAGCCTCACTGATGGTTGTCGTTCCCTTCTGATTTGATGACAAGTAGAGATATTTATTTATGACAAATAATTTGAGGCCTCAGTCAGATCTGGCTGTGTTGGTCATTCAGGTGGTATGGGACTGTCTACACCAGCAAGTGTTGAGCTCTCACTAGATACATGAGATGGAATGGATGAAGGTGAACAACTCAGAGGAGTATGGAGGGAGGAAAATTGGGAATAACAATAATGGGTCCATGAAATGGCGTACACAATGGTTGCGTGTGCTTGTAAATAATAGTAGTTCTAAAATCTCATCATCTCTGGGAGCGCATGGTTTGCTCCATGAGCTTACGTGACTGCCTGGCACCACTATGATAAGCTATACTCTGTGGTTGCATCTTTTTTTTTTTTTTTTTTTCTAGAAAACAAACTCTTTGGGTAGTGTCTGTGTTTTCTGAGTGCTGGCATTAGCAACACATGGTTCTAAGCAGTCATTGTATAAATAGGAGGCAGTGACTTCCAGAGAGCTACATGCTAGTCTTAGGAAACAGTAACTTAGCTTTTAAGGAATAACTTGTTTCTCCCTCTAAGCTTGTCCAACTGGAGCATTCAGCACGTATGAGTGAAGTTCTGAGATTCTACTTAAAGCCCTTGTCCTCATCCATCCCTCAACTATGGGACCACTGGGACTCCACTCTCTTCTTTCTTTGTTCTGCAGTGAGTTTCTCTGTGTCCTGGGCACATCTGTCCTTTCTACCACTGACAGTTTTGGAGGGTGATTTTATTTCAGGACATCTGAAGATCATCTTCATGTCTAAAGAGCTGGTGGATTAAGAGCTCTTCAAAATTTTTTAGAAGGGCTGGAATTCTCCAAGTTCTAATTTCATGTTTCTCTTTTAGAAAACAGTGAAGGATGAGATTTCTTGTTCACCATTGTGCCGGTGGATAATTCTAAAAGCAGGGTGAGGCAGGTACACACTTTGCTGTTTTTCTATATATAGGATAAACCTAATGCCTGGTTTGTCAGCTCCCAGCCTCAATTTTCTAATTTGGAGTCAGTCACAGTAGAGTTTGTTCAGCATCCTCATTAGGCATTTATAACTGCTGATTTAAACAGATTCAGCTTGCAAAGGGCCTCAGAAATCTTCAAAGAGTATTTACTAGAGGTTCAAGACAACAAAGTTCTAATTGTATCCTAAATGCAGTAGGGACATTATGCTGTTGGTTTCATGCTAAAAATACTATTTGTATTCACCAAAAGAGACACTTGCAATTTGCACATCTATTGCTTCTTACAGAGCACAGTTGGCTTATCAGAGTATTTCTTACCTGCACACAAATAAACAAACACACACAACTTGTAAAATGGGCTGAGAAACAGAGTTTTGCTAAAAACAGAGAGAAATGTCAAGCCAGTTTGTGCATGGGCTGGATGGCAATACCCGGTAGTGTAGACGACTAAATGATAGTGTATCAGACCCTCTTAAATGACATAAAGTTACTCTTCTGATCATAATTTTGGAGAGATTATGTTGCCCAGAGTGAGATTTTTGTAGCACTTCTTTAGTGGTTGCTTTTGTCTGTGACACAGGTTTTAAGAAGCCATAGCTAAAAGTGAGAGAGATAGAAAGACTGGAAGCAAAACTCTAATGTGCTGGTCCAGTTTTGGGTGAGGGGACATATTTTGGTGGATTTAGAAGATGGAGGTTTCTTGCTGAGTAAACCTGGGTTCTCTAGCACCACATTTTATTCTGTTCCAGCACTGCTCATCTACGGTGGATCCATTTTTATCAGTTAAAGTACTGAGTGATATATTAGAGCCATATTTACAGCTCTGTGGATTAAAATGACATAACAGTACAAAGCAGAAAGCAGTATTTGCCCGGTGTACTTTCAATAAGTATATGTGTTGAACTAGAGAAAAACACTTTTCTGTCATCCTAGCATTCATATAAAACCGCTTAGCCACATTGAGGCATCACTACAAGAAATACAAAACAAATTTTGAATGCACTTCTTCAGTTGCTGTATTGGAAAGTACAAAGGTCACGTTAACCAAACGACGTCGTGAGATGATACAGAAAAGATCCAGTAGGAGAAAAATAATTGAAAGCAAGTACCCCAATTACTTGTCCCCATCCGCTTTGTAAGTGGTAAGAGAGGGATGGAGTGATGTCCTTAGTACACAGTCACTGTAGCTGTGACCGAGATCCTCCCATACACTGTCATGCTGAAGCATGTGTGTGTTAAAAAGCAAAACAGAACAGCAAAGAACCCCCCACCAACTTTCAGCTGGTTAAAGCAAATTCATTTGTATTAAGTGCTTGGGAATTACAGTTTTTAGCAACAGCAAGTCCGTACTGTGCTTACTTTCCCATATTTTGGTATTATAAGTGGAAATAGAGATGTTTATGTAGCCTACAGGAAGGACATGACAGAATCTTCTGGCTGATTTACAAATGTAGATCTGCTTATCAGGTCTCGTATCTTTTGAGCTGCGTATGAAGATCTTTGTCATGTCCCAATAAGCATTGCAAAGATGTGGTGTTCACCCAGCAATGACTTAAACCAGACAGTGGATACCAACAGGAATTATCTTCCCCCTTTTACTGGGGAAGCTCAGCAAGCTTTTACTGAGTCACTGGTGACAGTTGATGGCAACCATCAGGGTGATATCTGCCCTGGGAAATAAAGCAAGGGAAGTTTCAGGGGCTGGCATGCATCTCAGGGAAAGAAAGCAGCATCTGAAGTGCATTGCTTGATAATGTCTTTGGTATACTGCATACTTGAGAGGTCCCAATAGGGGTCTTCTGAAAATTGGTCCTTTCAGTAGTTATTTTGTGTAAAGGTATAAACAAGGTTTGCTTGTCAGGATTTTACATGTGTTTCTCATAAACTCCATGTCCAGGTATCTAAGGAACAGTTTACAACTTAGCAATATGTGAGAATGGAAAATATTATTTTGGTTATAAGTAGTATTGGCTGGGTGACTGAATTTTCTCATAAAACATCCAGTGCTTCTGAGGTGTCTGTGTCCCTGAGGAGCCACCATGCTCGGAAATGGATGTAACTTGTGGCTCAGGATTGACTGGATCACACACTCAATAGGAATTTGAAATTTCCATAGGAACTGAAATGCTGTATGTCATTCAAGCTAGACATTTTTTGGCCTTTTGGAAGTTTTTAGTGTACACAGGCCGGGTCTGATCCTGCTCTAATTAAGGCCAATGGGAACTTTGCCATCAACTTAAAGGGAGTAGGAAAGAATCTGTCACAAGCTGTGCCTATCTAAGCCATGTCTTATTTTGTACAAGTGAAGATCTTTGCTTTAGTTGCTCTTTTTCTCATTGCTAGTTTTTTTCATTATTATTTGTATTCTAAGTGTATGTAGAGACCCTGAGCTTTACTGTGCTGTGCACTGTACAAACAGGTACTTGGAGGGGAAACTTGCCCCAAAGAGCTTGTAATGTAAATAAGAAGATAAGGGGAAGCTGGCAGGTGAAGGAAGAGGAGCGTGCAGAAGGGACTCAGCTTGCCTGGAGTGGCAGGCAAGAATGAAGAGTGCAGCCAAATCTCTGTGGTTCAGGTTCAGTGTTCCTAAGCACACTACTCTGTACCGTGCTTGACTAATTTGGGATCTATCCTGATGGGATTGAGGGAGTTTTCAAACCGATTCCAGCTGGAGCTGGACTCTCTGTCCTTTGCTGTCTGAGGGCAGCAGGAGAAGGGATAGACTCTTCTCTAAGGGGGAATTACAGTGCCCGTTACCACAGGGAATAGAAGCCACTTATGCTGTTTCTCTTTGGCTTATCTGGTCCTGTGAGTAACCATTTGCTTTCTCAGGAAAGTTGTTCTGATGCTGAATGGTTCAGCATGCTGAGTGCCGATAAGATAAACACAAATAAATTGAAATTTTTACTACTGGCTTTTCAGAAATGCTGAACATCCTTGTCAAAACAGGAGGGAGGTAAGCCTCCTGGAAACAAAATGCACTGTTATAATTAGCCTTAGATGTTTTCAAGGTGACTGTTGTTTGGGTTTCTTTATTCATTAGCTTGTGTTGGACAGGAGGAAATTTATATTTTCATTTGGTTCATTATTAGTGAAAGTTCCTTAACTTCATCAAGTAGTGTGGGGTTCATTAGTTTCATTCCTGAAACTGTTCAATTTATTTTCTCTACAGCTCTGTGACTTTACATATTCACAGCTCCTTCAGGAACAGGGATTTCTTTTCTGTTGTTTTGCATGGTCTAGTTATTCCCTGGACTAGTCCTTGCTTGTTGGAGAAATGAATTAGCAAAGCTTAGCAAGTTCTAGGTTTGCCTCAACTAATTAAATGAGTCTCTTCAGGGCAATATCCGAGGCATTTTCTGACTATAGGACAAATAAGGTACCTGTTCAGCACAGGAGAACGCAAGTTTCGACTGTGAGCAAAGACCACACTGCCTACACAGGTATATTTATTTCCAAGATGTAGGTACCAGACTTTGAGAGAGGATGGAAATAACTTTCTCCGAAGGTTTAGAAATGACTGAAAACTCACTCCCCAAGTTGATGTTGGGGGTCAACTTTGTGCTAAATTTTGAGTGAAATTCATTAACTCCTGTAATAAGAAAGATTAAAAACCAGTCTGCTTCCTCCCTCTAGCAAAAGTCACCAACATGTATAACATGACAAGCTGATTATAACTGTTAGGAGCTTTCTTCTGTATGTGATGCTATTTGAGAAATGGAATGCTATGGTGTATTTAAAGGCTATGTTGTAAAATGCATATGCACGGGGGGTAAAATTAAGGTTGCCTGGGAAACCTTAATTCTGGCATTTCCTGATTTTTGAATGCTATTTTGTGCAACCTTCTCGTTGCCTCGGAGTGGTGTTGCACTGTGTTCTATTTATATGCACATGGTATAAACTAAAATAAATGTTTTGTAATGTTGGTGTTGGCTTTCAGCTAGTTATTTGTTCTTCATTTCATGCTGCAGTTGTTTTGTCTTTTGGATTTGTTTTTTAATATTTTAACAGTTAATATTCAAAAGAAAATGTTATCAATTTTGTCATTCCCATACTGAAGCTCTTTTCAGTTGAACCTGGTTATGCAGGGGTAAATCAGGAAAGAATTTGGCTCAAGTGATTTCTATTTCCTTTGGTATTTTTCCGCCTGTTTTGCAGTAGTTCTGTATGCAGCTTTTCAATGAGCAATATGTTTCTCCTACAGTTTCACTTTACTAGAGAGATCAGGATGGAAAACATAACATCCAATCAAAGTGATGTAATCTCCAAGGGAAAAGTTTCTTCAGCCTGCTATAAGTAGAAATTACGTTTCTTTTTAGCAGGTCTCCTGGATCAAGTTTTTTAGGACTTCTAGAAGGGAGCGAGTGCATCCAAATGGATTTTCTCCAAAGTAAAATGTTCTCTTTTTTGGCTGTGCTTTTAATAGCAAAAGTTATTTTAACCCTCATCAATTTGTAATAAGTCAGAACAGTGAAGTTCACTGGATCATCTGAAAACGTAGCTCATAAGTAATCTTAAACATCAAACTGAGGAAACAAGGGCTGCAGCATAACCTATCGTGTATGGGCAACTCATGGAAGCAACAATGAATGAAATGAGTTTTATTGGAGGTGGGAGCGGGAAGGAAGCAGGTGGGCAGAGGTAGCTCTACATCAGATAGTTGTAAATATGGTCCAGGTTATTTTTAATATTATGCTGCTGTTTCTTCTAATGTTGGGGTAAATATTTTGATTTACAAGGCCCAATGATTGAGCAATGAAACAAATGCTGTTTGCAGCCATGGCCGATGGTGAAGTCAGACTTGCAAGATAACTAAAGGAGAAACCTGGTCAGCAATTAATTCATCTTTGCTACTAAGCTCAGTAAATCTCATTACCCTTTTGAACATGAGGAATGAGGATGGGTAAACACCTTCCCAAATGTGTAGAGGGGTGCAGTGCTGGGGTAGCACCTACATCCACGAGTTCATGGCTTTCAGCAGCCCTCTGTCCAACCCACTAGATGTGACCTCTTTCTAAAAATGTTTGCTTCTACTGTGATTTAAAATTAGCATTCCACCCTGGCACATCATATGATTTTCTAGCACGGGTAGAGTGAATAAGAGTGTTCAGGACACTCCCAATATCAGCTGTTTTAATCTAAGTACGACTAAGGAGGGGTTCGATGTGTCCTTCAGACCTGCTTTCTAGGCTGGAACATGCTGTTCCTTTCTCCTATCCTGAGCTTTATAACATACTTAGGGCCAAATTGTCTGCTGAAGTAAACAGCCAGAGTACCATTTGAGTTTATACAATCCCAGACAGGTCTTCCCCCACATAGGGGCTGGGAAAGGGTGGGGAACATTGTATCATAACTTCCCTAAATCTAAGCACTGCAAGCATAGGGAGTTTGGAGTTGTGACAGCCAAAATAAATCACTATGATATTATAATAAACGCACAATTAAGTCATCAAATAATCCACTTCATACTAATGCCCCTCAATAGTGCTGAATAGCGGTTGTGGTCCTAGAATAGATGCAACTGACTATAAGGGACGTTTAAGTTACTTCATCTTCTACTTGTGGTATCTTGTAAGACAGAGACATTTCCTGCAAGACAGAGGAATTGAATCCTTGATTTAATTTGCAAAATGAGATTCAGCTTAAGTATTGATTTGCTCAGAGTACTGTCATAGTAAGATCATGCAATGACTTGCAGCATTTTGTGCCAGCTTCTGTTTCCATCAAGATCACTGGGAGCTTTGTCACTGGCTTCCTTGGGTGCAGCTCTGAGCGGTTCATGTGTACTTGTACTGCTAGTGACCAGGGCCTGAGGGCAAACTGGTCTTGAAGGTGATGGTTCATTGCTCAGAAAGCCAGCAGGGAGAGATGTGGATATTTTGCCGTGAGGTTTTCAATCACTTCCTGGATAGGTTGTAGCCTCAATGCCATGTGGTTGTCACCACTGAGCTCCTGGCTCTATCACAGCTCTTCTGGCCGAAGGCCCTTACACAGATGCACCTCTACCAGCACAGCTGCGCTCATTCTGCCCTGGAAGAGACTAGAATAAATCTGACAAGTAACTTTACCCTTTTTTTACTTATTAATGCTGTGTCCACAGCCCCATCAGCACAGTTGTCCTGGTTTAATTTAATTAATGTGAAACTCTTGCATGCCACAGCTCTCTGAGCTGGAGCAAAGACCTTGGTGCCTCCCCGATGGACAAGGCATGCAGGCAAAGATATGTGGGCATTTTGACACGTCCCTTATGCTGCTTTTAGCCTTCACTTTCCTGTTTCTTTTTCTCCAGACCGTGACATCCCCAGTGATTAAAATACAGTTCTTTGTAAAGAAATGACATAAACTGGTCTTGCTCTGGAGATCTGCTCACTGCACACAGTGAAAGTGAGGTCTTAGATTTTGTTACTCTGCTCTACAGACCCACCACAACTCTGACCAAAAACCCTGAAACTTTCTCCTAGTTTATACACTACCAGAACTACAGTTATCTGCATTTATCTTCTAAAGCCACCTTTATAAACCCCTTGTCTTCAAATTTACAAGCCCATTGTCTTCAAATTATGCTCCCAGTGTCACATGTACAACCCCAAAGAAGGAAACAGGGTTTGCCAGATGACACAGGAGACATAATTCACGAATAATGGATTTACACAGCACTGGATTTGTATTACAGCTGATGATGCATGAGCCAGAAAAAAATTGAACTTGACTTCCCACTCAAGGTGAAGTTTGCAGCAGTGTTGTTTTACTTTTAATGTCAGTGTCTTGCCATAGTGCTTCTTACTAGCTGTCCAAGCCGCTGGTTCTTAATAGCCCCGCTGGACAGAGTCACAGCATGGGGCTGAATGACACCAAACAGGAAGGCGGCAACCTTGAACAAAAGGAAAGCTCTTCTACAGACGCAACAGTCCTCTAATGAGGAAAACAAAACTTTTTTTTTTTTTTGATGTGAAAATATGTGATAGAATCTGAAAGTCGAGAATTCTTTCCATCTTCTAATTCACAACTTTGAGATCAACCTCAGGGTATGTCATTGTTTGGAAAATTAATAGCTTCAAGCTGAGTTCTGTCACAACATCCACAAGTTCTCTTTTATAGCTCAGCAAAAGCACAGACAGTGCTGGTTAAGTTGTTCTCTTAGTCAAGTCTTCTGGTTTATTTACTTCAGCATTGTTTAGTTACTAAATGTAATTTTAGGGCCTAAATTTTCACTGTTAACACTTGTGTTTACTTTTTTATAATTCATTTGAAGCCTGTGGTTCTACATTGTCATAAGAATGAAGTAAAAGAGAAATCTCTCACTTCGATCTAAAGAGTTACCGGGTGCTAACAGTTATGAGGAGAAAGGGCCAATATTTTCAGTGCATTATCCTAAAAAACTTTGACATTTAAATCCATATATGGGCATATCATTAACACATGCCTACTTGAGACATGCTGAATCTCTGCAGCCCTTGTTGACATAAATGGAAATCGAGATGTTTGTTGCTTATGATCATGTAAGGCTTTGGGTCTGCTTTACATATGTGCATGCCCAGTACTGGAACATCCAGGACTTTGAGCCAGATGCTGAGCTTCCAGCTCTTGGGGCTGGGTGGGCTTGCCACTCTCTTCCTTTTTGATGAACTTCCTCTACCAGCCCTCCCAATTTGTGAGTAAATGAACCAGTTTGAAAGCACAGAAGACCATGGCAAGGCTTTCTTCAAATCTCATCAGTGCTTTTTCCTTATCATCTAGTTCCCAGCTCCCAGGCCATAAGATCGGGGCCAAAGTGAGCTATTGCTGAACAAGAGGAGATATACCCTTCTCTGAAATAAGCTGTTTCTGCTCCCTCTTGAGCACTCTCAGCCTTGGGAGCAGTAGACAAGGACCATTATTCAGATGTGGCTTGGCACAGAGGTGCAGTCACTAAGCTTCCAGGCTGGCTACAAGTTGGTTCAGTTGAGCAATTTTATACAAGGCCAATGCAATTATTCTTTTTTCTTTTCTTTTCTTTTTTTGCTTGTAAGAGAAGAAAAAAATCAGATTTCTTGAGCTTGATTGGAAGGAAAATGATCCTCTACTACTGGATTTCCCAAACTGCCATGTAATCCAAATAAGTCTGGATTTGACTGAATTCCCCTAAGAGGCTTAGTGATATCTGAGCCATTGTTTTAACTTAATGCTGTCTGATGGGTTGATTATACCTAGTGCTGCAATGCTGAGTGCTTTGTTTTGTTTGTTAAATTGTGGATAAGGAAGTTCATTTGAAGATGAGGTCCCTTTCATCTCTTTTAGAATTGAACAAGTCCAGTAATTGTCCTTTTAATGAGTAACAGTTTGAGACATGCCCCACTGCACGGGCTTTTCAGGTTGCTTTCCAAATTTGCATTTCTGATCAAGGTTCTGTATGATTTTGGTGGAGCTGTGTGCATAAGGCACAGTGGTCTTTTGGATGATTCAGTTCTTTATCACAAGCACCTCTGTCAATGGGAGTCAAATTCTCACTTCCACTGCTGCAAATTTATTGTAAAAACTATCCAGTATAACACATCTTGGCTTCCTTCTTGTAACAGACGAGCTTCACTGGCATAATGTTCCTTGTTTGTTCTTGGCTAGCAGTATGATTTGATGAATGATTACCTGTAGCTGCCAGATCGGAATTATATGTCGTCTCTCACCTTGTGAGGATAAAAACATGACAAAGTATCAATCAAAATGTCGACTCAGAAGCTATTTTCAGTAAACTGAAATTGTCAAAGGGCATATTACTAAAGGCAGAAGAATAACTCTGTGCAGATCTTTTATAGTAAAGAAGTTTTTCCCAAGAACTTCCCCATCAGCTATTGGCGTCAGGAGAATGTTATAAATTGGCATAATTTTAGCTGCAGTGCCCAAATTGTGCTCCCACTCATGTCAGATGTAAACGACCAGAGCAAACTCACAGCGTGATGATAGAGTTATTAAACACTGAACCAGATTGTGTCCTAGTTATTACCACCACGAATGTGTTCTGATGAAGTGGGTATTTTGGGAGGAGATGTGCACCCATCTGGTTGCGTAGCAGAGAAAGCACGTGCCTCGTGCTTGTGCTGGTCTCCCAGCATCACCCACACGTCTTGCCCCAATGCAAGGCCCATCCTTGAGATGCTGGATAGGAGGGAGAGAGAATTTTGCATCATGAGGGCTCTGGGAATCACAAGATATTTAATCATAACATCACCTGGTCAGGAGAGACTTGATACTAGTGCGACATGTGAAACTGAAAACCAAAGAGAGCCCAGAGAAAGAGGCAAAATTGATTCCCACTTCTTGTGCAGGTATCTTCTCTGGTATTTCAGTGATATTTTCATTGATTAAATAGAGAGGATCTGTAAACTTGTGAGTTAAGGTGTTTATGTTTTAAAATTATTTTTAAAAAAGGTCGTTAGGGATTTTGAAGAAAGCCTTTATGATCTCTTTAGTTATCAGTAGAGGAAGACTTGGTACTACACCAGCTCATGAGAGACTAGCCTCATGGCATCTCTTTCCTGAAGAAATAACTGTTAGCTATCTCAGCTGTAGTTTGAACTAAACAAAAAAGTATTGCACACTGGGGAACTGCTCTTTCCAGCCTCACTTCTTTCTGTCATTTGTATGAATAATGCCGTGTCATGTGTTACCATAATATACTCCCCATGTTCTTGCTGTATTTTGAAGCATCAACTTAATCTTTCTTTCCTCCCTCCTTCATGGTTTCAGTGCTGTTGCATTCCTGGCGCTTCAGATTGATCCCATATGAGCTAATGACAGAAGGCAAAGTTATAATTCTGATGATTTTATTTATTTATCATTTGGTGACACCAAGAGCCTTAAGGAGGGGCTAACGTCTTTCCCAGGTCCTGTACAGGTGCCCGCTGCCTGGCATCTAGATGTGAGAATGTATTTAAGTGTCTGACTTTTTTATTTTAGGCTCTCAGGTCTCTACTGAAATGAGTATGAGAATATTTAGACTTTTCCTTTCATTTCAGTAGCTAGAGTCTTTATATATAAAGACTTACTAAGTCAGGCAGTGAACATGAAGTAGGTTGTGTGGGTGCAGGTTACAGAGTGTGCGCTGTAGCCTCATGAGTATTTTGGTAACAGTCCCTAAGTAAACTCTTAAATTAATGAGTCACATGTCAAAATGCCTTTTGAAATCTGTGCTTTGTTGCATTAACTACTGCAGCTGAGGCACACAATCCTCTCAATGTGGCCTTGGCAGCAGGGGGGACAGTGCACTGAGTTGTCCTCACGTTGATTAGGTACCTCCAGAAGTGATAGGTCTTTCCTTGCCAAAATTACAACGTCTACACCTGGACACTGGTGTTGTAACTCCAACATATGGAGCTAGTTTTCCTATTGGCAACAGCAACTTATTTTTATTTGATGATGCTTGTCTTAAGTGGAGAATATTCTATTATTAATAGCTTACTGAAAATCTTTTGTAGCAAATTTATTGCCGATGCAAAGTGTATTTTTCTTTTTTTTGGAATAGCTTCTCTGATTGCTTGTTGCATACTGGTGGATGTGGGGATAATGGCCTATGTAGAAAATTGGATTCACAGTAATTTCTTCTTTGCTGACTTTGAGGCAATTATATTGGAAACTCGTTGGTTTAACTTTGTCAATATTATTAATGTGAATCTGGACTGTAACTTCTGGTTATTCACCAAATGTTTCTCCTAGGTACTGTAACCAATAGCTAAACTTGGCAGGGAGGGGTTTCTATCCAAAACCCACGAAGAGCAGTGAGGTAGAGATCACATTGTCACACACAGTTGTGTTGCTGGTATTATGGTGTGTATAAACAGCCACATTCAGGGTCCTGTTAAGTTAGTGGCTGCTGATTCATGGCTGGGATAAGAGATGTAACACTCACCTACTAGGAGGAACTTCACTTTTTAATATAAAAGGTATACAAATTGTGGGGAAGAGAGATTGTATTATAAAACCCTAAAAGCTGTCAGGTGACACCCCTGCTGTCTGTACATCCCTGAAGCATTTTATTTAAGACTACGGGTGACTTCAGGGCAGCATCAGGAGATTTTGGTCACCAGCTAACCTTTGAGGGGAGAAAATAACCCGTGAAGGACAAAGTGCTTATTTACTCACTGTGCTGTACATCTGCATGCTGCTTCTCAGCAGGTTTTTATTTAAGAGGGGAACATATGGTATCCCTCTGCCCCTGCCTGAATCTATTCTTTTAAATTTGTCTTGCTGCAGTCTTGGAGTTGCTGCCCCAGTTTCTGTGAGATCAGAGCCAGGGCAGTGTAGCATGTGCGGGTGGGTACCCATGTCCTATCCTCAGTGGCTGCCCTCGGCTGAGCTTCATGAAGGCCCTGTGACCAATGTAGCATAGCACACATTCTTGCTGGGATTTGCAAGGCACTGGTTATCCATCTTCTTTTATTTTCCGTAAGATCTCAGTGCTGTTTAATCTTCCCCTGGCTCTCTTGGAAATTTCAGCTGGACTCCTTCCTGAGCTGAGTAGAGGAGCTGTGCCCTGCATGCAAAGCTAACGTTTCATATCAATGAGGAGGGCTGAGGTGCAAACCAAGTTAAGAAACGTTAGCAAATCTCCATTTATGTTTTTTAGTCCTCACAAACACTTTTAATATAATGTCTCAGGCTGCTGAGGAAGGCACTGAGATGGAGCTAGTGTACAGCCTTACACTTTTGAAGGGAAATGATGAGTAACTGTGCTCAATGAAGTAGGTGCCCAAATGCAATTGGTTCAGTGGTTAAGAAGTGCTGTTTAGTTACGTACGGAATCTCTTTTGTGCTCTGAGGTGTAAATTCATCTGCGTTAGCTCTAAGTTAGGTTCCTGTGCCATCAGGTGCCTTTCAGAGCCTAGTGCTAGTTTTGATGCCATCACAGCAGGGCAGTGGTACACACATCAGCCATAGGCATCTAGAGCAGCTTCTTCAAATACAACCTCAAAATGTGCAGCCCATTAGTGCTGGCAGGAGAAAAAGGCTTGTAGGGTCCTGCTTCCCTCCTGCAAGCACTAAATTTAGAGGCTTCCTGTGTCGTCACAGATAAGTTTGTTGTCTGTAGGCAGAAGAGATCATTCTGGAGACCCCCACTTTCCACAGGTGTTAGTTTTTCATTAATATCAAAGAGACTACTTGTGCTTCTCAACCTGAACATGGGGCCAAAGTGATAACTGCTTTTACTCTTAAAAAACACTTCAACCAGAAAAAGGAAATGTCTGAATTTCTATAGTCCAGCTTTGAAAAAACATTGGCTTTCCCTTTACAAGAAGAAAGATTTTGTGTTGAAGGAGAAATGAAAAACATTCACAGACCTGGGTAAGGTCTTACATAAGCCATCCTTTCTTTTCAGATGCCCAGCAGTAAATGATGTAAATGAAAAAGATACAGTGTGGGGAGTACTATTACAGTGTAATCTTCCACCTCATGGCTGATGCCTGAACGATTTTATTATAAGAACAACATGGTTTGGGGCACAGTGTCAGAAAGTCAGCTCTTGCCTGGAGCACACATTTGAACGTCAGTAACCCCTCTGTTGCCATTTGTCCAGAAAAATCGTGTTTCCTTATCTTTAAAAACTTTTTTTTCTCTCTTTCTGTGCTGAATTCTAGCACTGAGTTTCAAACACAAGCCCACTGTAAAGGGAAATGCCCTCACGTGGACTGACTTCAGTGGCATTACTAAACAGGCTGTAACATAGGCAGATTGCTTCTTGTTAGCGTAAATTAGTATGAGGCATCGGTGTTTGTCATGTGACTGGCTCTCAGCAGGTTGTGCCCGAAAGGCTTCACCACTATCACTTGCTTCAGGAGAAGCCTGGAGGTGCTCTTTGGAATAGTGCTATGTTAGGGAGAAGCACACGAGCTGGGCTATAACAGTGGCATGGGGCACTGCTGGTGTGGGGAGATGAAAAGGTACCGCACCAGTGACTTTGGGGTTCAGCCTTCCCTCAAGAAGGGATTTTACTTCAGGGGAGTGTGTGCTGTGTTGGCACTGCAGGGACAGTTTGCCCCCACCAGGGAGAAAATATAATCCCAGAGACCAGGTGAAGGGATAAATGAGCATCAGTGAGATTTACCTCATACAGACATACACTAGGCAAACTGTCATTGCTCTGTAGTTTGTGCTGTCCTTCAGGGGCTACGCCTGTTTATTCTGGGAGGACTTCCCATCTTGACCCACATGTGCCAGCTATATTAAGAGATACAATTAAGTTTTTAGTACGTGGCCAGTCCGTAACATATTTTGCCTTCAGGCCAGTGCAGAAGTGCTGTGTTGAATTGCAGCCTCTCCCCAGGAGCGAGTGCCACATGGGTGTAACTGGTACCTTCCTAGGACAGCATGGGGCTGGTCCACCTGCAGCAGCTTGGCTTGCCCCATACTGCTCCCTGCCTGGGACAGGGAGATGCTGACCTTAGTGCTCTCGGTTGTTGCTTGTTGTTGTATTTTGGATGTTAAGCTTTCTGGAGTAGCTGTTGTCTTTACTGTGTGTATAGTGCCCAGCTCAACTGGTTGAAAGCTTTACCTGCTGCCACAACACAAAACAATAGTGAAAAGGCAGATAGCTGCTGCTGGGAGGAACGCAGCCTGTGCTGCCACCCTGGAGCAGCAGGGATGGCAGAGCTACTCTCTCACCATCTGTCCACATCGTGTGGACCCTCAGAGGAGAGCAGCCTTCCTCACCCAACGCTATAGTGCTGGCCTTCTGGGAATCAAATAAACCCCAGGGTGGGTGGGGTGAGAGAAGCAGCAGTGGGAGCATGAGGAGCAGGAAACGTTTGGCTGGGGTGCAAGAAGGGGAGAGAGGGTTTACATTGCCCTCGACAGCACATGAGGAAGGTTGCAGTGGAGCAACTGGTGCCAAGTGGAAGGCTTTGGGTGCTGGCAAGCTGATGGGTTAAATGATGATTCAGTGGCTGGTTTCTGATATTCAGACCTGCTCACCTACCTGCTCTAGCTAATAGAAAATGAGCGGTTTTCTTAGGTGTAGTTTTTAACTAAAGCATGTTTCCTCCAAAACCATACTTCCTTTCCCTTTCCACCCCCCACCTCCGTTTAGTGCCCAGCCCCAGGCAGCAACTGATCCCAAGAGTTGTAGGGATAAAGCTCTCAGAACTTCTAAGCTTCTGCACTTTTGGACCTTCCATTAAAACCGTTACTTTTTGCTGGATGTGTAGGGCACAGCACATTTTACAAGTCTGAGGGCATCTTGCAGGACAAGGAAGTATTAAAATGAAGGAAATAGGGTGGTTTTGCCCAGCGTATAATTAAACTAGAAAAGTCATTGTCACAGGAGGTTGTAGGGATCAAAATTATAAATGGACTGAGAAAGGGATTGAATGAATTCATGAAAAAGAAGTGCAGCAAAAAAGCTTACAGAAGAGTTTAATTAGAATTTGTTTCAGAGAAAACTCTTAAACCACTGTTTGCTGGAAGAGCATCCTGGAGAAGGGTCATTCATCAGGTGTCTGGGGCTAATACCCCTGCTGTGAGGTTCCTCTAGTTATATCAGTCCTTCCTTGCGTTAGGCTTAGGGCTGAACAGGTACAGCTCTTTGGCCCTGATGTTCTCCAGTACGATGCCTGTTTCTTGGTGACTTAATTTTTTCTTTCTTTTTTTTTTTGTTGTGTGATGTATAAGGATAAAAAGGAAAGGGTTAGTAGGATAAATAAAGGTCAGACATGCACATGTATCCTCTCTGGTCTCAAGAGGCCAGCACAGTGAGGACTCTCCTGAAAAACGGAAGCAGCTTCTTGGGATCCATGAGCACATGTGTCTTATGGATGTGGATACTCTGTCCCTGCTCGTGGCTCCTTGTATGTCCTGTGCAAACTCAGTTTTAAAGACAGCATAGAAACTTTTTTCTGCCTTAACTCACTGTATGGGTATTACTTGGCAAAGTATTTTAAGCAGCAGCATATTTGAGAAAATCTGCAAGGTCTCGTTTGAGTAGTCTGTGAACAAAATTAGAGGCTTAATTTGGCAAGCAAATTAATTACTCTGAAGTTTTTGCTGGTGTCTGATTTTAGGCCAAGTAATATTATTTTTGTACTTGATATTGCTTATGTATCTATTTAAATGTGATCCTGTCTTATCAAACTCTAAATATGTCACCTGTAGTAATATGTAAGGAGTCAATGTGGTTTGGTATTTTTATTAAGTAGGAGAAAATACCAATGTATAAACATCTTGCAATCTTGATTTCCTTTACAGCTTCTTTAAGTGCTTAACAACTGCGAAAACCCAACTTCAAACACTTCCTGCAACTACTTCGGGATTAATTTGAATTAAGATAATTCAAGTGTTGGCATATAACTACGAGTCAGGCTTTAAAAAAAAAAAACAAAACTTTGCAAAATGAAATGATTCAATTTTTTTCCTAATAAAAACAAACAGCTGTGTCTCCCATATGGTATTCTCTTGTAAAATATTTACATTTGAAAGGCGCCCAGACTCCTTGCAGTAGAATACAATTTAAACAATGAGCGTAAGTGAACAAAAATCTGTTGTTGTGAGCTCTGATCACAAAGGTTTTTAGCATGCACCTTCCCCCTTCTGCCCCCTCTGCACTCAGCGCTGGACTGTCGTCTCAGTGTTGGAAGATTTTCCTTGTCGAGTACCTCAGTGTCTCCCTTTCTGAAGAAATAATAATTTTCATCGAGGCTCAACTTGGTGCAAGCCAAAGGGGGTGTGTGAGAAGAAGTATTATGAAGGACTTGGGGGGAAAAAACAATGAAAGAAGGGAATGAACTATTAGTACATGAAGTTTTGTAATGGTTCACTACTCTGAACTGCAGAGAAGTTGGCTGTAGGAGAATCTCCCTGGAAGCACCATTGCTCCTTGGTTAGTGGAAGCAGTTTCCTTGGCTGCATGTCTGCCAGAGTCTGTCTTTTTTAGCCTACTGCAAGGACAAATGTTAACTTTCCAGCTGGAATTGCTCTGTTTGCTTTCACAGTGAAAACAGAACTAACAATTCTGGTAATGTTATTAAAAAATATTTGTCATGTCAAAAAGTCTTACTGCCTGTAATTATGTTTAAACATCCCAAACTGAATAGCAACATTCAAACTCAGCTAGAGTATTTGATTAGGCTCCGTTAATAGTTACTAATGGGTGTGCAGCTTTTATGTATGACTCGAGGGAAAGAATGGGGGAATTAATGGCAGGCTTATTTGGAAAGCTGTGAATGACTGAAGAGCTACAAGGTCTTGAACCTCATCCTGTCCTAGGCATGGGAGAGGAAGGGAAAGGCTAGTGCCAGGCCTGTTTCATAAAGCAAAGGGTCTGATTTTACCAGATAAAGGCAAGATCTTAATAGAAAACAAAACAGTTTTTATGTCTGATGAATGCGAGGGTGATTGGAGTTCCTTTTTTCTTGCCTTTTTTTTTTTTTATTTTAAAAGTTTCTGTTTTGTCTCAAGCCCACAGCAATCTCTTTTCTGGCTGTGTTTGCTGTTGACGTTATGCTCTGCAGAGCAACAGGGACCTCGGTCTGTGGCGTGTCAGCAACCAACTATGATTGCAGGCTCTTTTCATGGCATGGGACACAATCTCCTGAGTTTGCCAGATACCCACAGTCGTTTACTAAGGCCTTGTATCTTGGGGAGTTTTATTACCAGCAACACCACCAGTCCTACTAAAGCAATATGTCCCTCCCTGAGGTAACCACCGTTAGGATACTTAAAGGTACTTTTCACAGAAGTGGCTGTTCCCCAGGGCAAGGTCTACCTGCATGGACAGAGGTGAGCACTGCAATCGTTAGTGGTGCCCACAGCAGGGCTTACACTGGGACAGTGTATTTGTAACTGTACTGGTATAAAATCACCTCCCTGGCCAGAAGGCACACGTGGAGGAAAACTGGTGCAGACAGCTTTGATAATTAGAGAAATCCGTGGAGTTTTACTTTTTGTTCTCTGTCACTCCTGTTTACCAAGGCCCCTTGGCATAAGCCCTACAAAGCTCCCTGCACTCCGTGAAGATGTGGAAGTGTGTTATTAAGGAAGCTGTTTTACCCTATGCAATGCCATCGTGGCATCCTGAAGAATTAGTTTCCAGCATAACTTCATCCTTTTTGCTGGTTTTTCTGTTCTTCCCATTCTTAGTGAGTGCTTTCCTAGTTGTAGTAAAAGAGTATTTCCATTTTTAATTATTTATCAGCTCCATCCAGTGCATGTTGCTCCTCAGGAATAAATATGAACTCATGATAGGAAGATAGTTTTATGCTTTTTGGCAATAATCCACAAGACGGTCCAAAAAAGCTGCATTTTTAAACTATATGCAATGTATGGAGTTTGGGAATAGTTTATACTCGGAAATACTGTATTGCCAGTGCCTTGAGAAGAGCCATGAGACTAAAGAATGGTTGTTTTTGTTGCTTTAAAAAGATCGTAAGGATAATGTTTATGGCACATCTGATGTTTGTGATAAACTTGTTATTGGGGTGTGAAGCAGCATGCTGGTGTACTTGCTGTTTGGAATGGAAGAATTCAAAGTTCTGAGTTTACAAATGCATTTTTTTCTTACTTGAAAAGGAGACTCTCAAGAAGTCAGGATACAGAAGCAGATAATCTACATGCTAAACTGCTGGTGTCTTTGAGTAAGGCCAGATGATGAATTTCTGACACAAGTGCTAGAAACTAGTGAGCATTTTAAAGACAATGCAGGAAAGGCACAGCTATTTTATACTGGTAAAAAAAGCACTTGGCATGTTTACATTTACCTCAGAGACCTACAAGACCCCTCTTCGTTTTTGGACAGTCTGGAGGGGATAGCAGGAAGATAGTAGCAAGCTCAAAGGTTGCTGCTTACAGCAAAAAACCCCAAAGTGACGTTTTTAACCCCTTGCTGGCTGCTGCTTCCCTCTTTCACCATGTGTTGCCCTGGAACAGCTGTCGGCAGCTCTGAGCACACCAGGTTCAATGCTCACAAAGGCTCAGTGACATGGAGGTTATGACCTAACGTTAATAGTGCTGCCATTTATTGTGTGGCTGCCATGGGACTTCCCCTGCTTTGTCTCGGGTCCTGCCTAACCTAATACTCTCTTTAAAAGGCTTCCTTGCACAAAGAAGAATTATGAAATCAAACTTTCTCTTTTATTGTCGCAGCTTGTGTTTACTCTTGATGTGCTTGCTCAGAAAAGCTATTTTTGTCACCGCTGGGGAAAAGAGAGCATGTTCCTGTGCATCCTGTTTAATCGGAGTTTCAAATGGTTGTTTTCTAGGGGACAAAAAAAAAAAAATCAGGTCAGCAGTCAAGGGATCTTTTTATGTTGATGGTGACAGTTTTTATTCTGCAGGAGTTATAATCTAGATGAGAGAGGCGAAAATACTCGGGGACAGCTATCTGGCGCTGTAGAATAAAAATGCTAAGTGTTGCTGCAAGGCTGAATGTAACTCTTTTTCACTTGAATGCGTTACTGCATTCAGTCATATAGTGGTGTAACTTTTCACCGTTGATTTTTGCCTTCAGATTTGCCTGTTAGGATCAATTTGTAAAGTCTATGCCCATCTCTTTTAAAATGAATTGTAATTTCTTGCATCCTACCAATCAGGTGGTGGGAGCAAGTATTTATTACATGCTTGGGGGTGTCTACTATATTCCTGCAACAATAATGTGAATAAATACAGCAGATCAACTGTGATTAATGATGATAACCATAATTAAAAAAAAAAAAAGTCCTTAGATATCTAGAAGATATTTATCTTTTATCTATCTAGATAGAAGATCTATCTTATCTGCAGTAGAAGAGAAGTGTAATTCCAAAAAGGGCAGCATGGATGGAGCATTGTCCCCAGTTCCAAAAGCAGAAGCTCTTTGCTAGCAGCATCTGTTCACATTTGTCTGTGGTTATTAACTTTAGCTGACCTGTAGTACGTATTTGGGCAGTCCTTTTCAATACAGTGAAGGGCAGTAGTGCGTATACATGCCGGCCAATTCATTATAATTAGTTTTGCAAACTGGGAAATCTAGGAAAGCAAAGGTTGATTAAGCACAGGATAATCGGAGCTGCAAAATTTAGCAAAATACTATTAGGCTTTTACTGTGCCCAAGGGATACCTAGGGGAAAAGCAGATTATAGATACATCATGGCAGAGACAACGGGATACAGTCCTGACCAGAATTATTCCCAATTTTTTTTATTAAAGTATATGTTAAACTTGCCCTTCAGTTAGATTTAATTTGAGATTCAAGTGCTAGAAAACATATTTCAGGTTCCTGTATCTGTTGTCTCTAGCTGATGCCTAACACTGAGGTGCTGGAAGCAACGATGTGCTTGTTAAATCTCTGTAAGATTTTCATTCAGAAAATGATAAACGGATGGGCAGGAACAGGAAACATTTAAATCGTATGAACATAAAAGCCTCATGTGGCAGTAGAAACAGAATAGCAGCTTTTGGCAAATGCCTGGGGCAGACACAGGGCCCTGAGCACCCCCACATAGTCGTGATGCTGGCGCTCAGCCACATGGTGAAATTCTAGCTCACCAACTTTGCTTCATTACTTGAAGAATCTGTTTCAAATTTGCCTATAAAAAAACCAAACCCAACCTATTAAATATGGCTCATTACCAAGTTTAAAGGATATCTGTAATGGATATTTCTCAAACTTGCAGGTAATAGAGGCTGCCCTTTGGAGAGTTACCTGAAATGACCCTTTCCGTGTTTAAACCATTTGCTACCACCACTGCAAAATGAATTATAAGGATATTTTCGAGGAAACTGTATTGATTAAAAGACTCCTGGGATCCTTTAGCTGTGGCTCAGATTTGTCACAATGATGATGCTGTCAGGTGTCTGGTGTTTCACAACCAGATGTTGTGTAGGGTGACACTCATGGTTTATATCACTGCAGATCTATGAAAGCCCGGCGTCTTGGACAGGGGATGCTGGTGTGGCCTATTGTTCAGCATCAACGTATCACCTTTTGAAAAGTTGTTTGCCAAATTGGTGGCAGGTTGTTTGCAAAGCAAATAATAGAAAATATGGTCTCAAGAGGCTGTCTGGTCTATCCCCTACTTCATGGTGGGGACAATGCTTCTTGTGTTATGTTTGGCAGCTCCAGCAAGGAGATCGCCACAGCCCATGCAGTACGGTCCATTCCAGCACTCCACTATGCTCTGTTTTCAAATGTTTTTCCTAAAACTTTATCTCATTTGCAGAAATTTAAACAGGAATCTGCAAGTTTGAAGCTCTTGTTTCATGAATTTGTTTGAAAACCTTTTGTGTGTCTTTTCACAGGCCTCTCTGATAAAATATCTCCAGCTATTTCAGTCTTTCCTAGGAGCTCGTGTGCTTTGGACCTCTGCACATTTACACTCTTCTCTTCTGGCCTCTTTCCAATATGTCCAAATATCTTTTTTTTCTTCTTCTTCTTTTTTTTGAGGCAAAACTGAAGAATTAACATTTAATTATTCAGCTAATTCAGCTTATTCCAGGTGGCACAGTGCCAGTTTAATGAAGTTCTTTTAATTCTGATGCAAGTGGCGGGGATGCCTTCATTTCCTGAATGTTGTAATTCACTTATTGTCTCTTTATTCTCTCCTGTTCCATTCTATAGTATTTACTTGCGGCTAGATTTCAGATGAGATTTTTGAGTAACTGAGAATGGAACAAAGAGATCCAGTGCAAGAAAGTGGAAATTTACTGGCTGCTCTGTTCCATCCCATTCGCACAGTGATTTATCTCTCTCTTCATCTGTGAACCAGCTGCCCTCTCTACTGTCTAACTCTGATTCAGTCCTCCTTGATATTGTTGCAGTAATCGGGGACATAAAAATTCTCTTGTGTTTCCTTGCTATCCTAAGACTCTTGAGGTTGTATCATAGCTTTTCTGTTGTGTCCAAGAACGAAAGTTTTAGCCACAGAAATAACCTGAACTTATTTATTCTGTTTTGTGAATGTAAATCTTGGATGGCTGTTTGCTGAGACCAGCAATCCTTATGGCTATAAATGAGAACAGAATATGGTCCTGCTTTTTTATAGAAAAAAAGAAAACCCACATGGTTTGGGTTTTCAGTGATTGTGTCTCTTGGTGGCTGATCTGCCCAGTAGTTTTCAAATTATGATTTCTAAAATGTTACTCATAAGGCATCTGCTGAAGGATTTTTGGCCTAAGCAGTTTGGCAAAGTACTGGTTTTATGGGATCTGTATCTGGGTTCTTGCTTCTACTGGCTTATCATTTCTATGCTGATTTGCAGCTCTGCGTTGTGGTTACCTGTAGTAATAACTTTGGCCCTTTCCACTGAACAAATGGATGAGATTGAGAAGTGGAGCTGCAGAAAGGTTGCAAATCGAGGCCACATGTATAGACTTAATATTTGCAGGAGTATGGACTGAAGGCACATTTCTGTCAGGGGAAACGTGCCAAACAGGACAGAGTCTCATGGAAGCCAAATGTTTGGGTTCGGTAGTGAAAATGTTCCAGTTGCAGTGATGCTGAGATGACTTGGAAGTGTGGCTCTTACCTAAGTTGGCAAAAAGACCATGAAAAAAACATCTCAAAGAGCACAGCCCTTTGAGAGAGAGGCATCAACCCCTTGCAGTTATGCAAGCCTCTGAATGAAACAACCTCCTGGGAAGACTGTGTGTCTTCTTCAAGTGTTCTTGGTTTTATAGCAAAATATGAGAGAAATTCTCATTAATCTAAAGCATCATAGAATACATTTTTATCATATCTGTGTGCAGAAAAAAAAGAAGAAAAAGTACCGAACTTTCCCAAACCTCAGAGCTTGGGATGTTGAACTGGATGATGAAGACCTGTGCATGACTGTTCCCTCTTCTGCATGTTTAATAGCCACACGATGCAATGTGGTGACAACAGGCATTTCCTGGCTGGGCCTGTAATTCTTAGAGTAGAATATTTTCCATGCCTAAAATATGATAAGATCTGAATGTCCTCTTTTTATAGCTGAAGAAAACCATCTCTCTGACCAATGATTTGTTCACTTACTAGCTGTGCTCAGCACTTTCCAATCCACAGTTGACTAGAGTGATAAAGAATAGTTAGAACAGATTTTCAGTCTTTGAAAATGCATCTTGTGGAAGCTACCACATACTGTTTCTGCTTTTGAAGCTCAGGACACTCAGAAATGGTGAGGAATCCCCTGCTGACTACATGCTGCTACATGTAAATAATGTGCAAGAGAGAGTGAATCTGCACCGAGATATGGTTGTAGCCAGTGTTGCATGTTGTGCATTTCAGCTGTTGAACTTTGGACTGGGCCTATGGGTGCCCAGATCAGCCATTTGCGGTATGTGTGCATCAGCCATTTGAGCATCATCCAAAAGGATGTACTTTGGCCGCCCATAAGACACCTCAGCAGCACAGTGAGTGGGAGCAGTTGGGAGACTTCTTAAAAAATGCATTCTGGACCTGCACTGTGATGCTAAAGCAGCTGCACCTACTCTTACCCTTGCGAGGTGGGGGGGTCACCACCTGTGCAGCCAGTTTATCGCTTCTCTAATCAGCGATAATTATTATTGTGGATCTGAGGGATGAATACACCTCCAAAACTTTCCTTCTTTATGTTCCCCTTCCTCAGTGTAACACACTTGCCTCTGGCATCTTCTGTAAAGCTCCACCTTGCAGTGCAGCCCCTACCATCTGCTTCATGGGCTGCGCTTTGCCCCATCAGCCGAGCAAGGAGCGGGGCCAGCCTTCCACCTCCATCTCTTCCAGAGACATCTGTGCACACATCAGCACTGCTCCCACTCAAGTGGTTGCTATTTTGGAAGAGAGCAGGGAGGATATCAGCCCCTGTGTAGAGCGCTTACTGGAAGTGCCTCACTGACTCACAGCAATTACTGGGGTATCTGAGGTTAAGGGAGTGATGAGTAATTGAGGTCTTTTTCACTTCAGGGATGCCAGATCCTGTCTCCTTGTGCACCCTATGGAGAGAAGTAATTTGCAAGCCTTAAGTTAAGAATTTATAATAGGTGGATTTTTTTTCTTTTCTCAACAAGTCTAGCAGTGTCTCTAAAATGTCCCTTTCTATTGACCGGAGGTGCAGGCAAGGGCAGAGGGGGTTGTGCACTGCATTCTCCGTGAAAGGGTGCAGGGCTGTGCTCTCTATCAGACATGCAAAAATTGTGCTGAGACCTGACCTTTTCCCACGTAGCCCCTGGGAAAGGTAATCTATGTTTCACATACAACACAGGATCGTGCCTAAAAGTTACTTTTGGGTCAGCATCTATGAGAAGCAAGAGCCCAGTGAAACCAAGGAGGACCAGATTCTTGCTGATGATCTTCCGAGAGTGCTGTGTGCCTCCTCTTTATCAACTGGTGTGCCGTGTCCTCAGCAGGCTAACGATTGATGCCTGATAGCAGACGTTCCTGGGAATACAAATCCCCACGCTGCCATGTTATGCATTCATAAGGCAATTATCAAAATGGAGGTGATCTTGCTGAGCGTATAATTTGGATGCTGAATAATCTCACTCAAATGTAGAACCAGTGCAGAGTGAGAGGTGTTTTTCATGCCTGAATATATGTATCTTAAAGCAGAGAATACTGCCCAGCAGATCTGGTAGCTAAAGCTTTTTAGTGTGTGTATCCCACAGTCAGAGCCTATTTACTGCAGTTGCTTCCTCACTCATCCTTCCTGAAGCAGGTTCTGTTGCAGAAATGCTTAGCGATTTTTTTTGACACTGTATATTCCTATGGATTATTAACTCCTGTATGCAATTCCATCAGATGTATGAGATGATTTATCCTCCTTTTCTTTTTAGACTCAACATGGTTCTATTTTGGGCTTTTCTATGTGTCTATAAAATTCAGAGGAAGTTTGGCTGTTGGTCTCTTGCCTGCCTTCTGTCACCAATTTTCCTTTCCTTTGCTCTCCTTTGTCATGATGCCTGCCATGCCACCTCTTCCTGGAGATGCCTGCCACAAGGGACTCGAGCTGTAGCCCATCCACATTTAATTCTCAAACTAAAAATACAGAGATGTCATTCCAGTCACTTCTACCCTGAGGCCAGACAGGCTTGTGGGGATTTTTATGATGTAATGAAATGCTTGCAGTGACACAGTCTAAATGAAGAATAATATTTTATGCATCTTGTGGAAATAAATTCAAAACTGAAATGTAATGAAAATTACCTTTAAAGGAGGACAGATCATGCTGAATTTAAAATATGGAAAATTTCTTTTTAAACACTCACTTTTTGAAGAATGTTGGATTTGGGTCTGATTCATTGAAGTAATAAGAGTCTTTCAGAGTTCAATGTTTATCTAAAAAATACTGGCTTCCAGTTACGTAGACCGCATGCAACTTCACTGGAGAACAAATCTTGGTATCACTGCTTAAAAACAAGTCAAGCAAAGAAAGCTTTGCTTGAATAAAAACCTTCCACCTGAGCTCTGGGCAGAGTAGATCTGGGACTGAAAAGTGGCTTGTAGGGTCACCACTTAATCCTTTCTTTTCCTTAGGATCAAGGCAAAGTGAGCTGTGGCAGCTCCTGGTTTTTGGTGCTTTATGGGGCTGTGTGTAGTGTGGGTTCACCAGGCAGACCTCTGGCATCAAACTTTCCAAAACATTCCTGAGTTTGGAGAGTGTTTTCTGTTGTACTTATCAAGCTTGAAATCAAAACCCAGAAATGAGCCAAATCCAGAGCATTTTTGTCTTGGTGGTACCAAGCCCTGGTTACGCAGGGTGGTTTTCTGACTCTATTTCTTGGGACTTAAACCAGAAGCTCATCATGGCCCTTGAGCTTCCTCCCCCCCGTCCCTGCTGAGCAGGGGGCAGGGGTACTGACCCTGGGCAGACCCCGCTTTCTGCACCAGCGCCCATTCAGCCACAGCCTGGTAATTGTGCAACCAATTAGTCTTTGTTGCGAGCATCTGTGACAAAATACACTTTGTTTTAATAACAATCATTATTTGAAAAGCCACTAAAAATTAAAACAGATGCAGCCATTATGTAGCTGCTTACATTTGTGTGGCTCTACCTGCTTTCTTCAGTCATGAGTGAAATTGTAGCTTGTTCGGGGAATATGACAGACCCCTAAATATGGTGATCAGGCAAAATATTTTCAGCCGGCTGCCTTCACACAGAAGAACTCACACATGCCTGTGCTCCCAGTGGCTCAGGGTGAGACAGCGAGCTGACAGATTTCTGAATTCAAAATAAATTCAAGTCAGCCTCAAAGGCAGTGATGGGAGGGAAGCCTGCCTCTCTCTCTCCCCCCTCATGTGTTAGGTCGCAGTAAAGCTCCAAATTAAAATACAATATGCAGGTTGTAGTTGTGTGAGCAGTTTTGTGCTTTTGAAAAGTATTCTCTTAGGAACTCGATTTAAAAAACCCCCACCTTTCCACCACCTGTAATGGTGGGAAAGTGTTTTCTAATAATAACGGCACCAGGAGTTATCATTCTTAGGCTGTTCAGAAACCATCCATTATCTTCAAGAGAAGAATGTGTAAGAAATTAAAATTTATCAGCTAAACTCTCATACAACAGTATGAGAAAGACTGTTTGAAAAGGTCCAAGTCATAGTTAGGAAGAGAGCAATGTCTTCTCTCAAAGCCTGTGATTATGCTCTTCCATTTTCTTAATGTGCTCATTATCAGATAACACTGCAGTGGGTCGTATAAGGAATGCTTGTATCTGCTGTGAGGAGTAATGGGGACTTGTTGAATGTTTTCAGTATGTTGTTGTCTGCAGACTATGAGAGACCAAGAAAGGACTTAAATAAGATAGATCTCTTGGTTTAGTACAAGCCACAGTTGGTTTTTTCCACACTGGCCCTTATTTGCCCCAGATTCTCTTCTTTTTGGTGCACAGTCTGTGCCATGAGCTTGTATGAACAGCAAGGCCAATTCTTCATTTGTTAAGGAGAAAAAAAAAGGTATTATTTTTCTTCTAACCTTCATCCCTCACATCACATCCTTCAGATATCTCTTCTCCTCATCTGTTCTTATCACCTCCTTTTTTCTGACTCTTCACTGAAGTTACACTTTTTAGTAACAACCACTAGTTACAGAGGTACTGCACCACAGTGAGCACCAGGATATGCAAAAAGACACAAACCCCTGTCCTGATCTTTAGTTCTTCTCCTTCATTCTCCTTTTCTTCGTATTTCCCAATGTGCCATGGTCCAGTTAAGCCAGTATCTGCGCCTTTCCATTAAAATCAGTGGGATGAGTAGTGTCAGCAAGAGCTAATCACCTGAGGAAGACCTAAAGTATTACACTGCACTTGCACATTAGATCTCCTTAGGGACCTGTTGGCTTTTATCTCTATTTTCTTAAGTGGGTAAGGCATAGCAAATGTTGGGGATATCAGGGAGATGAAGTAAAGGCATAACACTCTGGAACAAATGGAGGTGCTGAATTTGTGGTGTCTGGCAGCAGAACATGGAGGTGATATGATGGAGTTGGTATCAGATGTGTGCCAAGGTCTGCCTGAAAGGGCTGTCAGCTGCCAGCCTGTATCTCCTGGCAGTGCTGCCCTGGTTCAGGGTCTCATCAGTCTTTTGTGCAGAATCTTTGCTGTGGGAAAGAAGCTTCTCCATTGTTGTTCCTGTGGGTGTCAGTGCTAAAAAGATCCTTAAATGACATTTTTTAATAGAAAAAACCCAAATATCCAATAGAGGAAGAGATGTATACCCAGAGTGCATAACTTTGGAATGTTGATTAGGGACAGTAACAATATTAGGAGACCTTAAAAGTGAATCACCCAGACCTTTAAAAAAATAATTGATCCTAACCATAGTTTTGTAGAGGAAGTTGCTGAGTAGAAACTTCTTTCACATTTTTCAAGTGATAGTCTGGGATGCAGTCATGTTCGCAGGCTTGTCCAAAACGCAGACAGTTTCAGAAGGAGATTAAGAGAGCAAGAATTCCTGGCTCTTGGCCCTGTGTTCAGGCCGTTTGCCCTAATGGAGAAGGGGAAACCACAACACACCAGGCACTTGAAGTACACTCCATTAAAAAGAACATGAGACTTTTAAATTAGGCCCTATTTCAGCAAGGTGCTTTCAGCGTGCACTTAATGTTGCGTGATTTATGCAACAACTTCACATGTTTTCCACGGACTTACTTAATGTTATTTGTTTGCTGAATCAGGGCCTAAATCAGATCTTCTTTTAAGACTTCCTAGTTAATTAGCAATCTTCTATTATCTTGTGCCCAGAGCAGTTTCCAAACTGGCATTTTAGAGCCTGTGGGTACAGTTAACTGAAAGTAATCAAGATAAATGTTAGATTTGGAATGCTAGTCCTATCCAAATTGCATGTTAACTAAAAATACTGTTTGGATAAGCACTACTGAATGCAAATAATATTAAAGAACTGAACTGGCCTGTGTGTACAATTTAGGAGATGTTAAAGATCGGGAAGAAGAGGGAATAAACAAGAAAGCTATTGACATATTAAAGAACAAACTACTTATTTCTTTCAGACTTGTGACATAAGGTTTTGTAGTAACTAGAGACCAGTATTTTCTCCAGCTGTTGTAACTTGGCTTAAACATAAGGTTAAT
Source organism: Coracias cyanogaster (assembly GCA_033124195.1). NCBI lineage: Eukaryota > Metazoa > Chordata > Aves > Coraciiformes > Coraciidae > Coracias > Coracias cyanogaster. The sequence continues at coordinate 1,225 of JAVSBS010022357.1, read as the reverse complement.
TTGTCAGTTAAAGTAGAGGCGTAAGATGGTGGAGGAAGAGTGGTAATGTGTTTACGTGACAGAAAGCCTGTGTTCAGTTCTTGTCCCTGCTATAAATGTTCTGTTGGACCATGGGCAAACCTCTTAAATTTTGTGTGCCTCACCTCTCAGTTTTCTGCTTCATGTTTCATTTGTCCTTTTGTTGCATATCCAGAGTTTGGGCTTTCCCGAGCAGAGCCCAGTCTGTGTATACAATTTTAGCACAATGGGCCCTATACGTAGGAGTTTCTGAAATACAAAAAATAACATGCAATTTACAATAATCAGACCATAAAATGATAGAAACTGCAATGTTCTGTCACTTTTGTTTGGAAAAAATGCAAATTTACTGTCTTGCTTTCTTTTCTTTTGTGATAGTGTCATCCTACAAGAAGCAATGTTGTTTCCCTGAGAGATATGCTGAAGTTCTCCCAGCTCCTCCCTGTTACCACTAAAATGACCCACACAGTCAGGGCTGTGATCTCAGATGCAGTGCTCTGTTGGTTTGCTTCACCATGAGCCTAATCTAGATCACAGCCCAAACTGTGTATTTGGCTTTACAGTATTTATTGACTTTGCAGTATTTAGTGTGATCAATATGCCATTTTGTCCTGTTCAAAATGCTTTTAATTATTAAATGTTACTATTATTGAAGGTGAGTATTACATGGTAGAAGTAATCGCTATCATGTGTGGAGCTGTGAAACAGATGATTTTTCTTTAGTGTATGCATTGGACAGCATCTTTACATTTCTAAAACTTCTGCCTCTAGCGAAAATTTGTTCTTAGGACTTGGGGTTGTCCATGGCCATAGTTCTTTATATATAAAATGAGCTTGTTGTGATGGAAAATAGGCATTTAGATCTCGAGATATGGAAATACCAGAAGCAGTATTGAAATTTTTTCAGCTTCAGCAAAAACATTAAACCGACGCCGAAAGTACAGAATGTGAACGTACTTTTCAAAGATTCCGGGCGCGAAACCCAGATTCAGGAAGTTGTTTTTCAGAAAAAAAGCAAACCAAAAGTTACCGATCTCACCTCTGTAGAAATCACAGCAAAAGAGGCTCAGCAGATCGCGTCGCTTTCCGGTGGCGTTGAAGGATTGCTAAAAACCCTTCCGTCGGTTAACTCAAATACCGAACTTTCCTCACAGTATATGGTGCGTGGCGGTAATTACGATGAAAATCTTATCTACATCAATGATAT
>JAVSBS010022356.1:12777-86220 GCA_033124195.1 Coracias cyanogaster | reverse complement strand
CCTCTTGCTCCTGTTGCTGCAGGGTGCTGCAGGGGAGAGGGGAAGAGGGGCAAACCCGGGAAAGAGGGAAAAGCAGCAAAAGAGTCTGGAAAATTCCCCCCTCCCTGAAATAAAGAGAGGAGGAAAGAAAAAAAAAAAAGTGAATCGGCAGAGGGGGGCGGGGGGGAAGGAACGTGAAAAATATCGCCAGGAGGCTGAGCCCAGCGGGCCGGGAGGAGCAGGTGCCCGTGCCAGGCACCCCTGCGGGCCGGGGGGGCGGCCAGACTGGCCGGGCAGCCGGGCCGGGGCTGCCTGGGGCGGCCGCTGGGCAGAGCGGGGGTCACTGCCGAACGAGTCCTCCTCTTCATTAAAAGAGGCGCCGGTTAATTAGAACGGGGCTGGCCGAGGGTGAGCAGCAACACTTGGTGGGGCTGGGATAACAGGGAACGGGGATTCTCCCGGCTTTCCGGGGTGTAAGAGTTCCCGTTGGTGTCAAACTGCGACCCTTAACCAAAGAGCACAAGTGCTACTGCAAATGAAAGAAGGGAACGATTGAGGACGGAAGACTCGTGGGTACATTTACGGACACACGCCTCTTCCTACCTTAAAACCCCCCTGAAGTATTATCTAACTCGAATCTAGAATTGCAGTCTTCCCTGCTCCACTTTCATGTTCCTCCCCTGGCAGCAAACTGGTACCCTACAAAGGGGTACAGGCTGCCTGTTTGGCTGTACACCATCTTTACATACGTGAATCTCTGCTCTTCACCCACCGACCCTGCCGGCCTGTTGGGACTCCCCTCCCTCCGAGGTGACCACCGAGCACTATGCCAACGCTTCCTCCTGCGGCGGGACCCCCGGCGCTTCTCCCCGCGTGTGGGAGCTCCCGTGCCCCCTCCGTGTGCCCTTTCACTCAGCACTGTTCAGAATGTATTAACGTGAGCCATTATAATTATATCCGCATGTATTTCACAATTAAGGCATTTCTTGGCGAACCAGGAAAACCCTCGGCAGTAGCTCGGTGAGTGGCTGTCCCTGGACGCCTGTTCAGCCGTGCGGCTGTGACTACAGGGAAAGTGTTCCTGCCTACGACCCATATTTTAATATCAATTTCCATATTAATCAATCACCCCATCTATCTGCTGGATAAAGGAAATAGTTCACATTCCGAAGAAAATTGCCTGCTTTCCTGCAGTTAATAGTTAACTCCGGAATAGAAAGTTCCCAGGGAAATGCGGAGGCAGAGGGAGCGCGGCTCTCCCCGCTGCCATAGAGCACTGGCCGCCGCTTCCCCCAGCCCCGGCAGCGCGGCGGATCGTAACCCCCCCCGGGAAACCCCCGGCTCCTCCGCGGCGGGCCCGGCGCTGCGGCTGCCCGCGCCTTTTGGGAAAGAAATCGGGACTGAATGTTTTAAGGCATAAACTCCTGATGGGGATGTGGGATACAGGAGGGAGGCAGGCTCTTTCCCCATAGACCGAGACAGACAGTGGCTGCAACAGGTAATAGGGCAGACACCGGCGGCAAGGGGTGCCAGGGGGCTGGTCAGTGCCGAGGGGAATGCACCCCGCTTGCCTGTTCGCCTGGAGAGCATCGCAAGGAAATGGGCTCCTTTCTCTTTGTCCGGCACCTCCTCTCCCTTTCTCTGAGGCAGGGTGTGCTCTGAAGGACGGGAAGGATATTAAGGTGGCGACCTGCTGAGGAACCTGCCAGGGAGACGCAGGGGCAGAGGCTCGGCTCGACCCCGGCCAGGGGCTGTGGCGCTCGGGGGTCGCTCCCTGCGTTCTGCCCGGCAGGCAGCCGAGCCCGGAGCTGTCCGGGCCCCTCTCGAGAGTTTCGGGGTGACTTCAGAGGTGCAGGGTTGTCCCGGTCGCTGCCGCTGTGCCTCGTACAGTTGCGTTAGCGCTGGGCTGGCCACCTGGTGTTTTTTGGCTGTGATGGTGGAGTTAGGGAGGACATAGGGAAAGGGGAGAGGAGCAGAGGAAGGAGTGGGCCTCCTCTCCGATTCGGGGCTGTCTGTAGAGGTTGTGGGATGTGCAGGAACATTTTGAGCTACCCAAGTTGGAAGGACGCTGCTGGCACGGGGAGAAGCTGCCCTTCTGGGGGCTGGGCTGGTGGCAGAGCAGTGGAGCGGGACGGGGGTTGCGAGAGGTGGGGAGGCGGTGGGTTCGGGCTGCCGTCGGGTGGGGGCCGAGTCCCACCGGACGCACCCGCAGGGGCTCCCGTTTCATCTGGGTCTCTGCGGCGGGATGCTGGGGTGCTGGCGGGGGGCACGGACAGGTGGGAGCCGGCGGAGCAGCGGCAGGCGAAGCCGGTACCGCGGCCATGGCGGGAAGTTGCTGGCCGGGACCGGGGCCGGGCCGTGGCGCGGGGAGGAGCAGGCTGGTCGGGCGGTCCTCCCGGCGCCGCCCCGGGGCAAAAAGCTCGGCCGGCTGCAGGAAACAGCCCCCCGGCCGGAGTCAGGCCGGGAGCTCCGGCACCGGCCCGGAGGGAACCGGTGGGGCCGCACCGCCCCTATCCCGGGGCTCCCGGCTCTCCGCACCGCGGCGGCCCCGGCCCCGTTCCCGTTGCCCGGCGGGGCGGCGGGCCGCGTGTCCCGCCAGAGGGGGCAGTGCAGATCGGCGGTGCCGGGCCACGCTCCGGGCCTGCCGGGCACGGCGCCCCGGCCTCGGCCCGTGTGAGAGGCATCTGCTCCGGCCCCGGCGGCTGACGGGGAGTTTTAATCCCTCGCCGCGCTGGGGTGAGGGTCAGATTCCAGAGCGCTTCCCAAAATGTTTTCACTCTCCTCTTTTGCCTCCACGGCCGGAGGCGGCGGCTGGCAAAACCGAGCGAAGTCTCCCGTGGTCCAGGCTACCGCAGCCCCTCCTCGGGGCCAGCTGGGAGTCGAGGGTCGCAACACCCTCATGGGGTTTGGGGAGGCGTCGATGAGGCTGCCTCTTCCTTCCCCAGGTAGTTCAACACAAGTTTCTAGCCCTAGGAGGGGCACCTGGCAGGCGGGCGGCCCGCAGGTGCCCTGTGCTTAGGGACAGCCCGGGCTGGCAGGGGCCGGGGCGCTGCCCCTGGTCTCGGGGAGTGCGGAGAGTCGCTGCGTGGGGCAGGAGAGGAATGAGGAAGAGCGACACGCAGGCGGGGGACACCCGCTCGCCGTTGCCAGAAGTGAAGAGAGGAGAGGGAAAACTGTAAATCACGTAAAAAACCCGAGAGGCTGGAGACACAGAACTTGCCCCGTACTAATGTGCAAAAGAAGAGAAAAATAAGAGAAGGACGGAACCGAGAAGATGGAAATGAGGATGAATGAACAGACAGAGAGACAGACATTTATTATTACTAATATTAGAAAAAAGGGCTGAATAAAGAAGGAGAGGTTTGATTTGAGGATGAAGGGAGGATGGGTGGATAAATAGGCAGACTAGAGATGAAATTTTTATGTGAAAAATCAGAGTGAAACAGGAAGTCAGCCGCCCTTCTAGCGTTTGTGGACAGAAAGGAGTGAGGAAGCAGAGCAGGAAAAAGGAGAGGAGAAGGGAGGAGAGAGAAAAGAAAACAGAAGAAAAGAGAAGAGAAGGTAAAAAAGAAAAGAAAAGAGAAAAGAAAAGGAAAGGAAAAGAAAAGGGAAAGAAAAGAGAAGAAAAGAAAAAGAAAAGAAAAGAGAAGAAAAGAAAAAAAGAAAAGAAAAGAAAAGAGCATTTTAAGAGCCGTCGAACAGTTGGTAGTCATCCGAATTAGAACAGAAAGGCAGAAACAGTTATGGCAGCCTGCGCGGAGGCGATTTCCCCATTGGCGTTTTACGGAGCTCCTAAATCTCAGCTTAACGCTGTTTTGAGCTGTAAGAATTATTTCCCCCCGCACTTTTCTCTTTTACGTTCACTTTGAGCTTCCACCGCGGGTCCCTGGGAGCAGGGGGAGCAGGCGCGCCCGCCGCCCCCGGAGCAAGTGCCTCCCGCCGGGCCGGCAGGCAGCGGGCGCTCGCTCCTCCGCGCCCGAGGGGGACACGGGAGCAGCTCCCGGCGGCCCCGCAGGCACCGGTGTGGGCCGGCGGGCAGGAGCAACAGATCCCCGGCACGCACAGGGGAGAAGAAGAAGCTGCTCTTCCCCCGGGCACGGCTTCCCCGGGGGAGAGTGGGAAAGCCGGCCCCGCGGCGGGGCAGCGGCACGCCTGGGCTGCCTGGCTCCGCAGCTCTGGCCGGGTGCGGGGCGAGCGCTGGGGGACGCCTAAGGGAAGAGCAAAAGCGAGACCTCAAGGTGCAGAGAAGTGAGGAAACGAAGCGTCTGTCCCTTCCCAGGCAGCCTGTCCTTACACGCCGCCTCCACGTCGGTGGAAAACTCCAAACCTCGATGGAAAACTCCAATACTCCAGGCACTAATAATGATAAGAGGAACAATAATGACAACAACGATAATGCGTTTCCGTATATTAAACCCTAGGAAATAAACCTCCTCCTACACCCTCTGCCTCCCCGGTCCCTGGCTCTCTGGGAAGCGCTGAGTTTTCAGAGTGTTTAGGGGGCCGGCGAGGGTTTAGGAGAGCAATATTGACGGGAAGAGTAAAAGCCGGGGAGATGTAACTCGTGTGCCCTTCACCTTATCCCGGGAACGCAACTATTGTCATTGTGACAAGAATCTCTGTTATGGTCTGGGAGCTGCAGAGAAAAGGGAAGTTTGCAGGTCTGTCTCCTCACACTGCTGCGGCCAGCTCTCCCCACCCTCCACCTTCCCTCAACCTGCCCCACCATCCCCGGCAGCCCTCGGGCTCTGAACCAGTTGGTATAAAAGTGTGTGCGAGGGGAATGTAAGTTCCAGTCTCTCATGAGGGGAGAAGGCTGCAGGGGCAGAAACAAGTTAATTTCCAGCCGATTTCTCATTACTCTTCTTAACGCCTATAAGGGAGAGAAAATTAGGCACACAGCACACGTTTTGGCCACTTCATAAAAAATGCAGATTTGAGAGATGATGTGAAATGTGCCCTCAAGTCAATGATTAAAGATAGCTGACTACATTTTTTTTTTTTTTCCTATTTGGAGTTGAGATGAGAAATGCCCCTGAGCTCTGTAGGTCCAGGAAGGGTTCTTTAATAACTGATAAATTGGCCTAAGAACTCCCTCGCCCCTGCCCTATCCCCTCCACCATCACACACGCCGGCCGTCGGGGGGAGATGCAATCCGCTGCTCCTCGCCCGGCGACCGATAGGAAACGCTCTCGGGGGCTTATTTCCCGAGCGGTCCTTGTGTGCGTGGACGTGGCCGGCCGGGACACTCCAGCGAGTGGGTGCGGGGGGCTGCAGCCGCGCCTGCCTTCCCACTCGTGTCGGTCACTTTCCCCACCACCCCCTTAGCTTGTCAACTTTGCCTCCGAGCCAGCTGAGGTACAGAGATTGTGGTTCAACAGCATTAAAGATTTGCACATAAAAATAATTGAGGAAGGAGGTGGCCAGCCTAGAAATAGGCATATTCACATTTATTTTGGAAGCAGAGAAAATTGTGGTGGGCTGATGGCAACGGGCATCTCTGGCAGCTGCCATCTTTCCCTTGATTGCTAAGAGTTGGATCTTTCTGCAAGTTTCCCAAGAAAGTTTTGTCATCGACGAATGCCCTTGTAAAGGCCGGGGGGGTGGGACACGCACACACACGATCGTGGGGGAAACCCATCACCCCTGCCAAGGCTACTCATAAGCGAACAAAGAAGCACTTGCCGAGCCTTGCCAGGGTGAAGTTTAAAGGCACAACGAAGGAAAACTGTCGGGAAGAGCCCAGACAGGTCCCTTTTCCCTGCCTGGCATCGGAGGGTGCAAAACGCCTGAGCTACTGGCTTCCAGGGCTGGGGTCATCGGTGGAAACGGGAGCCATGAATGCTGAGGGAGGGGCAGAGAACAGTCCCCTCAGATAAAGCGCTTCAATTCCTGACTTTCTCAAACGCATCCTTCTCTACGGCCCCCACTGCAAACTTCTGAGGAAGGAAAAATAGAAAGGGAAGGAAAGATGAGAAGAGGGGGGAGGAAATAAAATCAAAGCTTTCCAGCCCGCTGGAAGAAGAAATGTGTATTTCTTTTCTCTAAACACTCCTAATTTTTCAACCCAATTGAAAATAATAAAATGTATAAAGAAAGCAGGGATGCAGTTTTCCAGAGCTCAGCTGCTGAATAACTCCTCATCAGCAGCACCGATTTCTTTGATTAATCCCGAGGTCTGAAGTAGAAGCAGTTCCAGTTTGATACCTTACACGCCAAGCTGCTTCTGTTTCCCTACCTTGTTAGACTCGTTTATGCGCAATTTTTTCTTAACAATTATTTCAACTCTTTTCCTCTTTAATAAATCCATTTTTGAAGCGGTACCTGCTTTCTAATTGCCCTGAGTAAATGCCTTTTCCCCATCTCCAGCTTCCCAAATCCCTCAGCACCCCGGTGGGAAGGAGGTCGCACGCACCGGGCTGGGGGACCGGACCACCCCAGTTTCTGGCAATTTCCTCCTGCTCTATAGTCAGGAACTTGTAATTGTGATTTTGTGTGCGAAGCACTGCAGACCGACATTCACTCTCTTAAAGGGACTTAATGTATCTGTACACGATTCTTTATGCAACTATATATCTAACGAGTTCTCTTATTGCTAGACGGATTGCCAATTCTCAGATTCCCTGCGTAACTATAAGTATATATGTTATATTCACAACTACGCACATATACCCGAAATACATTGGTCTGTGGAGAGGAATATGTGGCAATATATATGAAATGTATAATATAAAACCGAATCTCTATATCAAATTGAGGAGACTTTAATTTATTTATATATTATTGCATATAACCATCTATTCTGGAGACAGCTAGGGAGCATTTAACGTGTGGGGAGATGCACCTGTGCGGGGATGTGGAAGGCACCGCTCCTGTGTGCTAGCACAGCCGGTGTTGATGTACATAGATCATACGTGTCTCTCTTTCTCCCCTCTTGTGCGTGTACAAAGTATCAACGTGATGCTTTAGAAAAGCTATGAGCTCTGCACCCAGTTCTTTACCCTTTTGCCAGATGATGCTGTTGTTTATACAATCACACTTCTCTGCGAGGCGGTTTGCGCCCTCCACACTCATTTACACTATCGAGCCATTTATCCAGCTTTCTTTTCTCCCGGAATTGCTCGGCTCGGAGTCAACCAGAAGCACCAAATTCCTGCCTTTCTGATGAATGGGCAATATTGTCTGCTTCTTTCAGGGTGAGAGAGAAATAGCTCGGACGAACGAGACCGAAGCCGGGGCTGCTCGGCGGCTGCCCCGCCGGGAGCGGGGCCGGTCCCTGCTCCGCCGAGCGCGGGGGTAGCGGCCGGGCCGAGCCGCCCCCCGCGCTTCTCCCCGCCGCGGGTGGGCGAGCCGCGGGTGGCAGAGGCGTCGGGGAGGCCGGGGCCGGAGCCGGGCTCCCCGGCGAGGGGAAGCGCGCAGCCAGCCGGGGTGCGCTGCCCCCCGCTCCCGCTCCCCGTGTGCCTGCTCCGGGGTGCGATTTCCTTGGGCTGGCTCCGGGCTGCTTCGCAGGAGGCGCTAATTAGAGTGTAACTGCCAGGTCATTGATTTCATGTTACCAGAGTTGCTGCTGTTGTTGTTGGTTCTCACCCCCCGCCTTTTTTTTTCTTTTTTTTTTTTTTGGATATAGAATATCAGTCCAGATCAGAGGCAGTAGGAACTGTGTTGATAATGGTCTCCTGTGAGATCCCCAAACCCACAAAACCCAATTAACCTAATACACGCACACTGCTGGCTTGGGAGTTTCAGCCTCCAGACCCGGGGATCTGTCTGTTTTCCCTTTGTTGCTTTGTTGTAAGTCTCCTCCTGAAGCCGAGATCTGAATGCAGGGAGCATTATCAATGACTTTTAAATAATAACAAAGGGGGAAAATAAAAATAATTAGCCCCGCCTCTTCTAGTTTCAATTACTCTAATTAAAAACCCGAAAGGCAATTGCTAGGCAATATCTAATAATAGAATTAGCAATCGGATCCATCATTTCACACGGGGATTTACTTGCAGGGGTACTGTGCGAGCTCTATTAATAATAATAAAAAATCCTGCTAACCCTCTTTTTAAAATTAATAACTCTGTAATTATAATAATTTTATGTGCCTTTTTATAAGAAGAGGTTAATGTTGCCACAGTCTGGGGATGGGAAAGATGAAGTGAAGCGAAATACTGCTGCTTAAACTGACACCTTCCTATTTTATTAGGAGACATTATTATTATCAGACATCTGCAGGTAGAGAATTAAAATTAAAATCGCTTTCAACAATTCAATACACTTTTTATCAGCCATCTATCTGAAAATCATGAACATTCATCATCGGAGGCATTCTCCCTGAAAACAAGAACCCATTCAAATTTTATACAAATTATCATATTTATCATAGTCTGAAACTCTGGAGTAACATCTCCACAAACTGTCTGCTAACTCCCCAGGGAACTGAATTCCGCTCCGCAGTCGCTCAGAGCGATTCTCGCTCCCTCTCCCTCTCTCCCGGCCCTTTCACACTCTCTGCTTCCCGCGACTCCGCAGCCCCAGAACAGAGGGAACGAGGGCGCAGAGTTGGGGGTGGGGGGTGGGGTGGGGGAAGATGCAGCGACAAACAACATTAAAATAACGCACAACAAGGCGAAAGCTGTCCCCACCTCTTGCGAGGGAAGCGAGTTTCGCCTGGTGCAGCGAGGCTTTAAAGCCAGCCGGCTCTCCGTGCTGATTTTGGAAGGATGGCGTCGGTTTGTCTTTAAGGTTGACGTCTTTGCATGAGAACATTATTATTAGGAGCAGCGATAATATTAATAGTAGTAATAATAATAGTAATATCTGATTCCCCTCCTTTTTATTTTTAAACGCTGCCGGTGTTTTGCTTTGCAGAATTCAAGCGGCGCAGGGAAATATATTGGCTGTTATTTATATGGGCACTTGGTGCTGGTGACAAATGACACGAATCGGTGCTTCCTGTTTGCGGGTTTGGATGAGACAAATCACTTCCCACGCTTTGCTAATGACAAAAAGTTCATCAGCGCTGAATCAGGGGCTGGAGCCGCGCCGGCTCCACGCCTTTTTTTTTATCCCCTCTGAAGATCGCGCTTCTCCCGGGGAGGGAGCAGCAGCCACCGAGGGGCTCTGCCCCCCCAGCCGTGGGGCGGCCCCGGCCCCACCGCCCCCTGGCCCCGCGCCCCCTCAGCATCGCGGAAAAAAAGTAGTTCCAATACAATGTTTGTTAACTAGGTTATCTAGGCTGTAGAAGATTTTAATGTTGAATTTTATAGCTTTACCACGCTCTATCGTCCTTGTGAATATTGTAATATTGCATTTTTTACAAGTTACTCTTCTGTTAATGTTCCAGCTAGTAACTTTTATAATCCTCCTCAATGAAATTTTTTTGTATTCTTCCGCACCGTTAACCTCAATGGCGGCACCTCAGCCCCTGGCAGGAGGCAAAGATGAAATGAATTCCTCTTTAATCAGAAATAATAATAATAAAAACACACACAAGGCTCTCTCTGCCTTCTATTTCAGCTCCCCTTTTCGGGGAGGGGGTGACTCCTCTGGAGTCTCCAGCACTCTGTCTTGCGCTGCACCCTTGGTGTGCGCCTCTGGCAAGAGTCAGAGGTGGGCCAGGAATAGTGCTTGCCCAGCCCTGGTCCCTCTGCCCCCGCCATCCCAGCCTTCGCTGCTGCTTTCTGCTGACAGCCTGGAAGCTGCTCTGCTCCAGGCATGAGCTGGCAGCATTCTCAGAGCTGCCCACCAGAAGGGAAAGTTAGGCACTTATTTTCCTTTTTCTGTAGCTCTGTCTGTGGATTGATTGAGATGCCCCACAGAGCAGCATCCTTAGAGCAAGTCCTGCTGGTGTCAGTCAGCCGAGTTCGGCACACTCTCTAGACTCTGTTGACCTCAGCTGGGCTGGAGGTGCCCACATCTGAGCTGTTTTGCTGAGTGGCCTGAGATTAATCTCGAAGAGGTACATATGCAGGAGATGCACTCAGATAGACTTTCAATAAAATATATCCCTTTAGATGTAAATAAGGCTGGAAATTACATCCATTCACCACCTCCCACCCACCCCTCTACAACTCCCCAACCTCTAGATGCCCTTACAGATGAATTAGACTTGCAAGCACAAATGATCAACACCCAGCAGCTGAAGGAATCATGCAGCAATAATGAACTGAGTGCCCTTTAGCCCAGGGAGTGTATTTTGAACAAGGATTGGATGTTGTTATTTCCCTTGGTCATTGTTAGCATTTGAGAACTTTGTTCTCAGGCTCTGCCTGAGTCTTGCATGAATGAAATATTGGAGGGGTTTGTGTATTTGTTGCAGGGCATGGTCGAGGGCTGACTCTCAACCTTGTCTACCAGCTATGTCCCCAAAGCTGTCTAGATGGCACTTGCGATATTGTCCCTGGGAGAATCTCAACAGCAATTTCTCTCAGTCCCAGCTCCTGGAGTTAAGTGATTATATGCAAGTTTCAGCTTTCATGTATTTTAAAAAGTGTCTTTTTAGCCTAATATAGTCACACAGAAAAAGTTAGTCGAAACCTTATCAATCAAATGAGAACGATGTAAAGTTTATTGTTAATTTGCTCATATCTCAAACTGTAACTGATTTATTATTGATATAATGTTTGGCGATGACAATGGAACTCTCACATATTTTATGAATCAAAAGAGCTTCCTTCTTTAAAAACACTCAACAAGCTTTCTGGTAATTTCAGTGTGTAAAGATCATTTCCCTCTCTTGGAAGCCCACGACTGAGCAATCAGATTAATTCACATAGTCCAGGGTTAAAGAATAACCTGAAAATAAAACACACATATGCAAAGCAACTAATTTTTTTAAAATTTTTCAGTTAAACTAAAGAAGTATTGTAACTTCATTAGTATTGCTTCTTCTATTTTTATTTTTATTTATTTTTTTTTTTAGTTGAACAGGTCCAATAGGTACAAGTTTCCTGTTTTAGGGAAGAATTATTATTCTTTAAAGAAGCTATCTGAGAACCTGATGGGAGGCTTTTCAGAAATACTTTTCAGAGTTAGTACTGAGTAGCTAAGTAGGAAAAACAGATAATGGTATTTCCATGTTACTGGTAAGGAGCAAAGGCAAAGTAGATAGAAGACACAAATTAAAAAACAGCAGCAGAGTTGTGAACCAGGTCATTGCTAATTTAGTGAAGGACTATTAAACAAAAAGTCTAAGCTGTGCCCTCAGGCCTGGACAAAATCAAGAGCTGGTTGATCTTCTTGCCCAGAGACCAGCAGGGCACATCAGACTTCCTGTATCCTACCCAGACTCTTCTTCAGGTAGTCTTTGTGCAAGTGCTCTGATGGTCTCTGAGTACTCTTTCTCAGGATATCTTTGGAATGGCATGGGCTGTGGAGCACTCTGTTCTGAGCAGGGCTTGGATGTTATGCTATTCACATCTTATTTGGACAAATCTACCTTCTCCTGAGGAAAGGGTCCCAAATGCCCCAACAGGCTTTAATGGCCCTGACCAGCCTCACCTGTAGCCTCCACATGCCACACACCCTCTGGCCTATGGGCTGGGGTTTAGGAACTCCATTTAAGCTCAGGCCTGGGCCTTGCTTTGGCTATGCTGTAGATGTACCCTCTTCCCTTGGCCCTTTGGATGGACTTTGGACTTGTATTGTAGGTAACTTGTCTCCTGTATGTCACAGTTTGTCTCCAGTCATGTCTTTTAGCTGTGACTTCTGTGTTGTCTCTGAACCCATGTTACAGCATTTTCTCCAGTCCTGTCTGACCTTGTCTCCTGTTGCTTCCCAATTGGACCCTCCTGGGTGGATCCTAGCTTGCTTGTTTTGCTTGGGTCTGTTGATGGAGCCTGTTGCTGCCTCCTGGCTCTGCTTGCTGTGCTTGGGCATTGCGCAGCCATAGGGCACTGCCCTGTCACCATGTGCCTGTCCTGGAGCTGCTCTTGGCCTCCAGCTTGTTCTTCTTGAGGGGACAGCTGGCCCTTATTCCTCCCTGACAGATGCCCCTGCTTGTACCATAGAGCTGCTGTGGTTCTTTGCACTTCCCTTTGAGGTTTACACATGTTATAGAGAGCTGATTTTGCAAACAGAGGCCAGAAGGCTCCATCAAGGAATTATTTAGGGTTCTTGCTGCTGTTTATTCATACCCTGGCTGCAGTCAAGAAATCAAAAGATTAGCTAAAAGCCCCTTCTCCTTAGTGTTTTTCACCATGAGAGCTCAGCGAATGCTTGCAAGGTAAGAGTTTAATCTTTTGTAAGTTGGTGGCAGAGGGGCATCTATCCCTCTTAACATCTGCTGTCTGTGAAACCAATATTTCAAAACCATTTTCCAGGGTCAGTGAAGGCTTCTAGGTCAGACAAAACCTGATGGAGAGATTAGGAACAGCCCCTTTCCCCTTCTCCTTCCTTCTTCAGCTTGTATACTTTTTGGGGGCCAAAACCTTCACAGTCTTTGTTTATTCTTTATAGAGTCCTTTAACTTCTTTCTACTCTCTCCTGTCCTATTTAACATATATGTTAGGATATCTTAATGCCAGTACCGTTTCCTGCTGAAGCCTGGGAGTGCTCTGAGAATGCATTGCTAGATGCAATCTAGCATGCTTGCTCTCTTATGAGCCCTTATGCCCAAAACTCCATGTGAAAATTTGCATACCTTGACTCTAAATTTAACGTTCTCTTAGCCTGGGACAGTAGTCCCCAGGTGTTTGCCATGGGTATGCAATACAAAATTAATTTGAATGCCTTTGTTTTAACAGCTTAGTTATAGCGAGGAGTTTTTCCTCATAATTATTTTCCCCCAAATATGCTGCTTCTATTCTGAAAACATTTATACTCAGTTTGAAGCTAGCCTATGACTGCTGAAGTAATGTGGAAGCAGATTTGCCAAAGTGTATTCTCTGTCACTACCAGCAGTTTTGGACTTAGAGTGCCTTACACATCTCAGGGGCAGGGTCAGGAAAAGGAGAAGAAAATATGTAATTCTGAAACAAGTATGTTTATACCTGTAGCTTTTTCATTGCTAGCAGATCATTGACTTCTGGAGAAAATTTACTTTCAAATAGACATTTTCCCGTTGGAAAGAACTGATGAACTAGCTTTGGAGACGTGGAAAATATTCTAAACAGGTCAAAATTCATATCAGTGATTGTGTTGACAATGTAAATGTGGATGTTGGCTATAAACTCTTTAAAGTTAGGATCACCCTGTACAGCTCCTAGCACTGTGGGCTCCTGATCCCTTGCCTGCGACTTGGTACTGCTACAGTACAAATAGTACCGGTAACATTGAAGCTGACTGTGTACTGGGTTCAGGGAATAGGGCAGAATTTTTTGCTCTTTTAAACTGGTTTGTGAGTAATCTTTAATGGTGATATCTGTACCAAATATTTGCAGTTTAAAATTGCTCCATGTTTCTGTCACAAAAATGAATTGTGAAGAGACAAAGAATTTGATCTTTAGTAAAGTGTGACTCTTTCCCTTACAGAATTCTCAGCAACCCATTTATCAGTGAGTCTGTTTCACACACATAACTTTAAAGTATTTATTTCTGTAGATTTGCAGTGTATTTGCACTCTTTTGTATGCATGTTCAAATGTGCCTATTCTATGCATATATCCTGTATGTGAGTAAGTAAATATCAATTTATGTCTTAGCATGTCTGAAGGGTATGGGATTTGCATGCGGTATCCATGCTAAGGAGTGTGTGAAATGCTTGGGTGGTGGAAGTATAGGAGGATGCATCCCTTTAAGTGAAGGCATCTTCAAACATGCACACACCTTTATATTGACACGATCCTGCCTGAGAGGAAGGTGGGAAAGTGTTTCTGTATGACACGATATAGGCACATCTGTATCCTTTAGTATTTGGTGGACGCCCATATGCAGGCAGCCTGGGGACTCTTGTATGTAAACGTGTGTGGGTGTGAGTCATGAGTGTGAATGTGTGGGGGCATGTGTGAATGTGAGAGTCTGCACATGGTTGAACATGTATGTGTGGGAAAGGGAGTGTAAGCAAGCTGCACATCTCCTGTTGAGTACAAGCACAAAACTGCAGTATCAGGAGGACCTTGGCTGACAGTCTGGCAGTACCAGGCATGTTTGCATAAGATGAAGCAGAACAGACAACATAAAAGTTATTTTTGTCTATCACATGAAGCATTATAGAGACATCAGCAAGCTCTTGTCTCATGCCAGCTTAATTCCTAGTTAATCAGCAGTCTGCTTGGGCAAAGGAAGGAACTCACATCAGGGGCTGATGATGAGCCAAACTTTCCAATGCTGATTCGGGAGCCTGTAAGGAGCCCTCAGTATTGCTCTGCCTGTGTTTGTCTGCATTGCTACCCACTGGGCAATGCTCTGGTATAGCTGAATTGTTCATCACCCGTGTCCTGGTGGGAATAGCTCCTGCGTAGGGAATATGGGTTGGTCCTTCGGCCATTCCTCCCCAGGCATTCAGAGGCTTATTCTTTACCATGTGATCAAATGCCTTATCCAGGCAAATTTCAAATGACTTAAATAATTCCAAGGCTTCTATCCTCTCTTAGGGGGGCACTTCAACGTAACCTGCAAGTTGACTCTTGCTTGGCTTACTCCTTACTCCCTTTACATCTA
This sequence comes from Coracias cyanogaster, assembly GCA_033124195.1. NCBI lineage: Eukaryota > Metazoa > Chordata > Aves > Coraciiformes > Coraciidae > Coracias > Coracias cyanogaster. The sequence goes on along the minus strand of JAVSBS010022356.1, from coordinate 71,653 downwards.
GTGAAGCCTTCTTCTGTCTCTGATGCCTTGTAGAAGTGTGGCTTCTTCCTTCACTCACTCATGAACTAAACTGCTCTTTGCTCATGGGCCTTGTATATTGTAGCTGAGGGCCAGCTCATTATCTTTTCTAAAATGACTTTCCCATCCGCTTGCTGAAAAGCTGCCTCCTTCCTTGCTTTTCTTCTGGCTGGATTCTCTGAAGCCACCAGAGCAGTGTGGGAGGGTACCTGCCTGTTCTGTGACTGGCATGTGTTTATCACAGACCTACAGCCAAACTAATTAAAGTGCTGATGGCACAGATCCTGGCAACTGGCCTGATCATCACTTTCTGGTAGTGATTCACATGCTGTCCTATCATACAAATGTCTAGAGATAGTAACAGGAAACAGCAAATTCTCATCTGTGGCTGCTTGGGATTCAACCCAAAAAGTTACCATGGGGTGAAATGAGTGTGGGAATGCCTTGAGTGTTGGCTGTTTCAGGCAGTTTCTGTGCATGTCCTTGTCCTGCAGCACTCCATACTGAGGGCAAAGTCATCAAGCACTCCCCATTTCTTACCCTCCTCCTACCTCCCCCCAAAAAAGTCTAAGATATCATGAATTTCCTAGGTATTAGAAAGCACCTATGGGCAGTTGTTATGGTGTAGTGGGTGTTCATGCCCTGTCTACTTTCATATTGGGATTTTATCATAAGTATAGTATGATTCAGCCATCAAGCACTCACGTGACTCCTAGCAGATGAGCTTGCCTTCAACTTTGCTGGGCAGATTGATCCCTTATCCTTTTTGATGCTGAGCAAGCTGAGGTTTATTTCATTCTTGCAGGGAAAGTGATCATTGTGAGTGCTGTGGCCATAGCTGTAGTAGAAGACACTATGTATATTAGACCATAGGCATAAAATAGTGGAGAATCTTAACTTGGCCCTGTCTTAGCTGCTGAGCTGACACATGAGAGAGTTTGGTATCATCCACTACACTGTTTGATATGCTCTGCTCTATATCATTAATAAACCTGTGAATTGGCCTGACACTAAACTCAGCTATTCTCTCCCCTGTGCTGATCGTTACCATTACCTTTGTTTTACAGGCCATCAGCCAGATTTCAGTCCATGTGATGGTGCTCTGTGCAAGCCCGTCTGGTGTTGCTTTCTTTTTAGGGTTTTTCGAGGTCCTTTGCTCAAGGCTACTACAGTACTGCTGGACTTTCCACAATTCCCTCCTGTACTGATAAAAGTTCATTTGTGTTCCATACCTTTCCCAGTTCCCCTAGTGGACTGTCTCCCAATGGAGTTTATCATTGTTACTGCTGTGGGGCCAGGTAGGCCACCATAGCTGTGTGCAAGGTGCTATACAAACACACAGAGCACACACATCTGAAGACATAAGAGTAGGGGAAGTGAGGTAGTTGGAGGGGGAAAGCTGAGAAGAGGAAAAAAAGGCACCGAGAAGCAAAGCAACTTGTATTACCTCCCTGTTTACTCTGATTAAGAGTTTCTTGTCTCTGTTTGCTAGGCCAGGTTAAATACTTCTGAACCCTTTCCTACCTTGCTTTTTTCAACCAAGAGCTCCAGGATCTAAGACTCTATTCCTGTCTGAAGTTCTGAAGCAATATGTTGCTAACTCTGGGATCTTCCCATGTAACCTCAGCTACTTTGGCCTGGGAAAAATGGAAAGCATATCCCGAGCATACTTTTAATGGGAAGTACCTGGCTAAAGCCTGACCACAGGGAACAGCTGATGCTGGCAAGAGGAATGGAAGAAGCAGTCTGGAAATGGACTCCTGTTCTCTTCAACAGTGTGATCTCCCGGCTGGGTTGCTTGCTGGCCTAGGGCAGGCATTCCTCTCGATGGAGTCAGGTTAGCCAGGTTGTTTCCGTGGTAGTCATCTGGGCTGTATGTCCATTCTATATCCTAATGCCTCTATCTCCCCTTGCCGTTCATAGCACAAACTGCTCTATGGTGTTACCAGGCAGTGTACTAAGAGGTGGCTGCATTATTCTACACGATCTTTTAATGTGCCAGAGGGGAGGGTATAGACAATACACAGTGGCCTCCACTGAAATACTGCAGTTACTTTCCAGGATCAAACATGCCATATGCTTTCTGGTTAGGCTTGGGGAAAACTGGTGGCAGTACAGATGAAACCTCAGCAGTGTGACTGTGGTGTGTCAGTTACTGACTTTCTGAAATTTGTTATTGTTATTTTGGTTTCATCTCTCTTCTTGCATCATTGTCTATCCCCTAAGTATAGTGCCTTTTTGTTCTGCAGCACTCACTCCTGCTCCTCCTTTTTATTCTGCCTGCCTAACCACAGCTCTTGCCCCCACCCTGGCAAAATGTCCCACTGGATCTCTTCACTGAGAGTGCTGGATATTTGAGGCTCTTTCTATAGTTAGCAGAGCCAAAGATGTAGTCAGAGGAGGTTCATCTGACCTAAGATTCCAATTGCTCTCTGGAGCAGTTGCTAGGCTTACAGGCTGACTGTGTCCCGGTGAAATGCCTAGGCTAGATGAGCTGAAATGCTGGAAAAGACCCAAGGGAGATGTGTTAGAGGGTCAGACAAAGCTGCAGAAGGGGTATGGGAAGGACTGAGCAGGAGTAATCACTAGAAACTCCTCAGTGATCCACCTGCTAGTTCCACAGTGGTAGAGGTTTTATGGTTAGTGCCAAGCAAGTATGTATCCCATCCCTGTTCTGTTCTGCCTGGGTTCTCTAATAGCAGCGACATGCAGAGAGGAGTGCCACAGAGAAAAACATTGCTCTGATTTGGGCACCCAGCAGACTGGCCATAGCTGCTGGAGAAGAAGATGAGATGGATATGATGCATGGTTGCATTTCTGCCTCTATAGCCTCTTACCAGGACTTTACAAATGCTCCATGTGTTGTGGCTTGCTTGTCTTGTCTCAAATCCATCACCTTCGTTATGAACGCCCCAGGGAGATCTTTGTCACTAAGAAGTGGGTGAGGAAGGCAGAAGAGACTTCTCTTGATCAGAGTGGCAGATAGAAGACACCCTGATATGTCTGCTTTGGTCCTGTCTGTGTCAGATTGAAAGGAACCTGTAAACACACTCTAGCTTCTCTGATTGCATCTGAGTCATTCTGGGCTCTGCTCTGAGGCCTTGTTTACTGTTTGGAAAGTGGCCTTTCCAGTTCTCACTCCCTCCCTGCTGCATCTGGATACGGTCTAGAACTTGCTTCCCCTCTGTCCGTGCTACCAGTGATTAATAAGGACACAAATTTCCTGGGTTTTGCACCCATTTTTCTTAAAGACTTTCCTGCCAGTGGTGAGGAGACTGAGATTATAAACCACTGCTGGCATGTGAAAGGCCTGGGGGCAGCAAGTCTTGGAGAGGCTGTGATGCAGTTCCAAGCATGGAGAGAGCATAGGACAGTTTACAGAGAAAAATTCTGCTGTCAGCTGTAGGTTTCTTGCAGCTGAAGTGAAACACTGGACTCTGTGGTTCATTGTTATTCATGCAGATACCTTCTCAGAGGTGACAATCCGAACAGTAGCTGTTGTGGTACTTCTAGCTCTTGCAAAGCATTTATTCACTGTCTCAAAGATCAAGAAAATCTAACAAGTAAGTATCCTGGAAGATTTTCCATCAGACTTAAGACTTTTTGCCTCTCACATGGTTTCTGTGAGCTGTAACCTGCCTGCTGTGAACCGTAGTGGCTAAGTGGATGTTCTTTTGCTTGCCTTTGTCAAATGGATCTTGGTCCAGGCAGGTCTTCGCTTGTAATTAATGAGTGTCTGACCAAAGTACAAAGCCCAAGGGCAGCCTAACTAAAAAAAAAAAACCCCCCCCCCCCCCCCCCCCACAAACAAAACAGCAAAAAAAGCACCCTCCCCAACAAAAAAACAAACAAGATAACCTAACAAACAGCCAAAACTATCTCAAACAACCAAAACGACTGACAGTGGCAGGGAAGTTTCTTGGGATTGTTGCTACTGACTGCCTGCAGTAATGTCCTGTTGCCTGAGCTCTTTCCACTCAGCTCCGCAATAAAAGCCATGTCTGGAACACAAATGTGTTTTGTAGTCCATCCTTTCTTCCCTGCCCCATCTTGAAGGGGAGTAAATGCCAGCATAGTCATTGGGCTCCCATATTTAATGACTTCCTTAAACACTAGGGTCATTTGGTCACATATTTAATATTTAGGCCTAAACCAAAACTAGGATTGGAACATGTTGTAGTTTAGCTCAGTGTTGCAGGATATGTCAGCTGAATTTGCTTTCACTTTAAGACAGCAATAACTGACCTGAAGATGCTGTGAAGGGATCTCCAAAAAAGGTCTTGGTGCTAAAATACTTGTATGGATTTCCTTGTTCTAGTAATTCAGGAAAAAATACCGTAACCCTGCCAATCAAACACAGCCTGCTCCTGAAAAGAGAGGGCCCAGCACTGAGTTATTGAACCAGAAGCTTCAATCTTTGTAGTCCCACAACCAAACTAGAATGAAAGTCCTATTTCAGCCCTGAATATAGGCTGGAGAGTCATCTCAATCCAAATGACTAGAACCAAGCTTTGTAGTACACTACAGTGCTTTCACAGCTACTGTGTCTTAAGTTTCCCTTTACTGTAAGGATGGGTTGTCCATTATAATTCAAGTGAAGGTTTAGGCTGAGAGAGCCAAAATTAATGTACTCTGCAGGGTCATCATCCTTAGAGAGATGCCCCATTCTCTCTTGCTACAGGGATGACAGTTCTGGCTATTGCTTGTTTTTTGGGTCAGAATGTAAAGATTGAACAATCCTATTTTTTAACCAGAATCTACTAGGTCTTTACTATAAGGAAGAGATATGATGCCTCTAGACTTCCATGCCCTACATTCTACTTTACTATAGAGATAGGCTTGGCTCTCAAGCTGGGGTTCAAGGCTTGGGAATCGTGGGCACTGAAGTCCAATGCTTTCTAAGAACAGAAGCTCAGAGTAATGTTGAAGGGAATAAAGAGTTTTCTTGAGACAATGCTGAGTTGTTCTAATGCCATGTTGCAATGATATTGAGGTTTATGGCTAATAGGAACAGCGTCTGTGAAATTAACCCCACTCTGAGAAATCTGAAACAAAACAATAACATTTCAAACCAGGCACTTTAGTTCTTTCATATGGAACCTTTTTATTATTACCATGTTCAAAGGAAAAATAGAAAGAAAAGCAGATTCAGACCTGTTTTTTAGTGGTCTGAAGTAGAATAATAGAATCATCCTGGTTGGAAGAGACCTTTAAGATCATCAGGTACAGCCATTAACCTGGCACTGCCAGATCTCCACTAAACCATGTCCTGTGGAAATTCCCAAGTTCTGTGTTTCAACCTGTCACGCTCTGAGAGGACCTGGGGCCCTGGTGCAGGGAGAGGTGTGGCGCCTTCCAATCTGCAATTGGTCTTCATTCCTGCTTTCCTCCTCCTCCTCGCCTGACACACATGTGCTTTCAGCAGAGACACCTTGCAGCAGGATGCCACTCCAAAATGTCTTGATGAACCAGAGCTCTCTAGTGCTGCCCCCAGGTCCTGGGGGAGCTCAACTGAAAGGCAGCATTTTCAAGGACAGACAGTGCTCAGCCTTCTGATGAATTTGACCCTGGCTGCTGTGGGTAAACTCAGTCTCAGTGCAGGAAGACAGCCAGGGAAGGAGGGAAGGATCACCCTTTCTCTCTGTAACTGCAGCAGCCTACACAAAAATGAAGGAGGGATGGAGGAAGAAAAGGAATTAAGGCAGAAAGTGGAGAGGATACCAGTTAGTAACCTCTGAAACTGGGGTCAACCACGTTGCTTCCAGTGATGGCCGCATCTTGCTTAGAGCCAGACTTGTATGAAGCTGGTGTGCTGGTGATAGCAGCCAGAATTCACCAGCTCACAAACAAACAAGCAGAGAGAGGAATAAAGGCAGGCAGGAAGACAGATGCCCCTTGGGCAAACACTTGTTAAATTGACAAACTTGTAGAAAATGATTAAGGCTCTTGCTGTTCCTGGTCCAGAGGGGCCCTGAGCTGCTGCCTCGAGCTAAGATACAAAGGTAGTTCCTTGGGAGCCTACAGTGGACAGGGCACAGAGGGAGGTGAAACAATTACTGCCTGTCTCTGCGGTGCCGTCTCTTGTCAACTGTTATTTATGTTTCCCCAAATGTTACAGTCTTCTTACAGGGAAAGCAGGCCCTGCCAATCTATGGCAAAATAATTGCAGCCCCCTTTCTCCCTCCCTCTCCCTTCCTCCCTCCCTCTCCCTTGCCATGTCAGACTTTCTCAATCTCTGATTTACCTTGGATTCCTTTGATAAAGAATTGCAGTGTAACTTCTGCTGGGAATTTGGATCACTTGCAGACTGGTAGGGATTAAAATGCTGTCTTGTGCCTTGGACCCTGCTGTGACCCCTGTTGGAAGCCACCCTAATAGAAGAGACCCATGCCACCACAGCAGCTCTTCCTGAAGACATTTTGTGCCATTTCTCTATAAGCTTGCAACTGAGGTAGTGTAAAAGTTCTTCTCTGTCTTTGCAGCTGAAATATACTCCCAGGAACTAAGTCAGATGATGTATGCATGGGGCCCCAGCTGTACTGACCTCACTGAGGGGTTAGGGAGAAAGGAAGGGTGGTTACAAACCTACTTTCCACTCCTTTTGAGGGGCTGCCCCTACATCTGATGCCCGTTGGCCTTGTATTTTATTTTATTTGGATATCTCCATCTGGACAGCAAAGAGTAAAACCAAGGACCTCAGACTGGTACAGGTTGTTCTAATAAACAACCTGAAGCAGACAGGGCTAGTCCAGGGCCAGGTCTATAATTGCTTTCTACAAAAGTGTGGTGCAGGGTTAAAGTTGCAGTGAGCAGTTCCTGGAGATTATCTTTATCAGGGTCCTAATGTCTTCCACCATCCCCTGGGGTTTGTTTAACAGAGGAGCCTATGTCCTTTGCTGTCAGTGGTACCACACAGCCCAGACAGCAAGGTAAATGGAAACAAGCAGAGACCTTTGCCATCTCTTTTGGCTTCTCTGAGAGCAGGGATGCTTTCAAGGAAAGCCATCAGCACTTGGACATATTTTCAAACTTTGGGCTGCCCCTCACCTACTGTTCTGTCCGTGGTCCCCAACTTCCCTTCATTCCAGATATGCACAGAGCCTGCCAAGAAAGGGTTAAGTGCTGCTTACCCCAGCCAGCTTTTCGTATTTAAAGTGAGTAAAGGTTTAATTACCAAATGATGACAGTGTCATATGGTTTTGGTGATGGCGCGTGGCATTCGATGAATGCAGAAGAGGGGAGGATGTGAGAAAGACACTGAGTGGCAGTGGGGAAGCGAGGAAGCTAAAAATGCCAAAGACAGTAAAACATCTGTAATTTGCAATTCGCTAGTGTTCGCTGATTGCTCATGGATTAAAGATTAAAATCTATTCTCTGGCAGATGGGGGAGAGAGAGAGGAAATTCTTACGAGCATGTTTTGCATCTGCATTTCATTCTGCTCCTCTTTACAATAATCACGGATGAGGAAATAAACCCAGATCTGGGCTGGCAGGAGGCGGGGAAAGTGCACAATATAGGCAGGACTCAGCGTGCTTCTCCTGCTTGGGAAATGCCAAGCAGAGAGGAGAAGAAACTGACATCAGGATCACTCTTCTTGGTGCCTAGAACTCTGTTTTGGCTGCGCTAGGATGAATGTTCCCATGAGGCTTGGAAGTGCCAAGAGCTAGAGCAGAGTCTTTCTTTTGGTCACCCCAATTCTGCACTGGGGGGTTTCTTTGATGTGAAAGGGACGTTAGCCATCTGTCCTGTCTCAAGGGATGACTGAGTCTGGCTACAGAGTCCATGACGTGATGTTAACGCTTGCAGGCAAACAATACATGTAGAAATAATGTTTGCAAGTATAAATCATTTTTATAACTTCAGCTAATCAGAATCTGTCCCTTTTATGGGCATGATGAGCTCTCTCTGTCTCTCTCCCTCTCTCATTCTGACTCTCACACAGGGTTTCTCAAGTGTGCAGGACATTAAAAGAAAAATGGATAATAAAACTGCAAATGCAGGGCCTGCTCCTTAGAGGGGTTGGGTAGTCATGACTCTCATTGTCTTCACTGGAGGCAGCTTTCACAGTGAAGCCCACAATTTGAAAGGCATGATGCAACCCAAGGACCTGCACACCCTGGCAGCCTCACAGAGGTTAGGGAGCTCTCCCCCAGCACTGGGACAGACCTGGTGGTCTCCTGCCTGTGAAGTGCTACTGGCAGACCTGCCTGGTCTGCAGAAATTCCATTCTCTGCAAGGAGTAAAGACCATGTCAAGTGATCGGTATAGTGGAAAGGGGCTTGCAGCTCCTGGTCCTGGCATGGTCTTTGGGTAGTTCTGGGTGCCAGGAAAGGCAACTCCTCCCCACTGCAGTATAAGCCAGTATTGGTAAGGAACTAATTTCTGTTCCAGCTGCCTCATGTTTCACACAGTGCTGGTTTAGCTCCACCCACAATAACAGTTTTTTTTTTCTGGGGAGTAAAATTTTGTTGGGTGTCTTTGGAGATGCTGCGCTAGGGTGAAGATGGTACAACCTATCAATGAGAACAATCATTTCACAAACAGCATGCATTGCCATAACATTTAGTATCTGAGCATACCTATACGTAAATACATTCTCATATGTTCAACTCCATATTTATGCACATACAGAGACACCTGAAATCCCAGTCCTCATCTGACAGAGCCGTGCACTCCTACTATTCAAATATTACCATAATTTGTGGTGCATGGAAACGAGAGGGTGGATACACCAAATGGAACCTAGACTGGGCTGGGTGCAGTTCAAATGGGTATTTGGTGGGAGAGTGGGAGAGGGAACTGGTCTAGATGTCTTTGGGGTCCATCCCAATCATCTCATGTCCTTGCCATATCTGTGACCTAGTTCCAAGTCCCCCATGCTGTGTTGGTACCGTGGCTCTCTGTCCCACTAAAATAGCCCCATGTCAACCCACAGCAAGCAGATTGTTTCACAGCTAGTACCCATATCTTTGTACGATGTGAAGACACACCTTGATTGGGCTGGGAAACTGTAATCAGGGCTCTGAGAGCTATTTGTACACTCAAGTGGCCTGACAAGCCTCACCTGGAACCCACATCCTCTCGGCCTGTTGGTCTGGGAGTTTTCATTTCATCTGAGGCCTGGCCTTTCACTCCTTGCTTAACCTGTGTTTTAGGCACATCCATCTTCAGCTCTGTTTTGTAGAAGGATCTTAGACTGAGATTTAGCTTTATCTTCTTTCCAGTTGATGGCACCATCTCATGCTGCTCTCCAGACTGGGCTCCCTGGAAGGACCTTGAACCTAATTCAGCACTTTGTCATTGTCTAGGGATGATGATGGACCCTGTTCTGGCAATCCTGTTTAGATATTGTGAAACTGCACTCTGGCTGGTGAGTGTTGCCTCTACTGTGGTTGCCTCTGGTTCTTGGCTTATATCCTGTCATGGAGCAGCCCTGCTCCTCCTGCTACTTGAAGCTTTTTGAACTTCTCTGACTGGAGTGCTGGGCTTGGTCTTTCTGCCAGTTGTAACTATAGTTCTTTTATTTTAAACTGTCCCCTTCCTGGTTAGTCAAAGAAAAGGTCCCACTAGCCCTGGTCAGTAGGAACATTTCTCCCTTTACTGGGTCTCCTGATGGTACCCAATTTGGTTTTGCCATGTGTTTTCAGCCCCGCTCCAACTGCCGTCCTGTGCTTTTTCCTTCTCTTCTTACCCTTAGTCTGGACCCAAACCCGAACCCTAATCTTTCAGATTCGAAGTGACCAGGTCTGTCTGGGCAGTGGCTGTGGGGCTCTGTCTACAGTTTTGCAGAAACCTTAGAGTTACCATTGAATTCTGTTAGTGTTTAGAGATGGGAGAAAGGTAAAGCACAGGGTAGTATTGCTGTAGGACTGTTAATGGGCTATCAAATATAAGCTGGAGCTACCAGGAAAAGTTAGCTGGGAGGTGTGTTTTGTCTGAGCAGTGCCTTGTGCAGCTTGCCTACAGTTTAAGAGAAAACCTAAGGCTCAGCTTAGAGTTGAGAGAATAAAAAAGCTCAGCTCTAGTAGGATTGAGCTGTAAAATTCTGCTGAAGGCAAGTAGATAGTGCCAAGATATGTCATCTGGTAGATTTTACTTTGCCTGAGGAGCAACTGGTAAGTGTCGGGGTGTTGTTCACATCTTTACCTAAAAAATGTGTTATATTTACATTTGATAAATGGGAAGGAAGGTGTCAGATGGAGAAAAGAATGTGCACAGGAGGAGAAAAACAACAACGTGTGAGCAAAAATAAAAGGAACCAGCATTTGATTAAGAGGAGGAAAGTGATCTCTTTGAATTGGGTCGCTGCTGTTGGACCACTGGGAAAGCAGTGTCTCTGTTCGCAAGTGATCTGTTTCACCAAGCGAAAAAGATGGGGCAGAGCAGAAGAAAAGCTGAAGAAAGATCAATGGGAGGAGGGGGACAGCATGGCAGATTTAATTAATTACTGCATATTAAAATGTTTGTTTACAGTAACAAACAGCTACAAGAGGTCTGATGTTAATTAATTTACAGCATTTTTCACCAGTCCCTTTGCCGTTGCTGGCAGTCAGGGAGGTAACACTGTGGCAGGTAAGATAATGTCTCTTTGGATTTACAGAAGCATCTCAGCAGTGAGCTGGGAAGGTAGCACAGTTCTGACTGGCTGCCTCTGCATGGCCCAGGAGTCAGGGGATCTTGTCCAGCTGTTAAAAGGGACATCATTTGCCAGCCTGGGCAGAGGGTGCTCCAGCATAGCTTGGGAGCTGGGCAGTGTAAAGGTGGGTGCTTTTTGGGACAGGGTTTCAGTGTCATCTTGGTTATGCTTCAGAGGCAGGTGCGCTGTGAGTTTGCAGCTAATTTCACTGTTGCGGGTTCTGCAGCTCCAAGAAATCTGGGCAGCCTCTATGGTATTCAGCACTGCGTAATTTGATCTTTCTAGAGTTGGCATGCAGAAGATCACTGTCCCCTCCTCATGTGAAAGATTCTGGAGTGGCATGTGTCCTGCCCCACAGGTGGATATGGTCAGTCTCTATAGGCATTTAACAATTTTGTTCCAAGCTGTGATCGTTGAAGTATTGATGGGTTGATACCAGTGGAGAGTAAACCTGGAACAGAGTTTTGCAGTTGGAGGGAATATGCCTGATCCTGGGCATCTTCTTTGAACAACCAAAGTTCAGTCTCCGGGGAAATCTGTATGTGTGTTCCTCCAGCTCAGCACGGCTTCTCTGCCTGCCCACCTTATGCTCTAACCTCACTCCTCACCTAGATAGCTTTGGAGGGCAAAGGAAAGAGGATATTTTTGTACTACTGTCTCGATTGTGCTGTAGGTGTGGCTAGATGCCTTCAAAGTGGAGAGAAGGTCTGTGTGAGCTGAGAAGGTGGGTCAAGTCCTATGAGCACTGTATGAGCTCTGCAAACAGAAGGGAAAACCTCTAAGGTTATTCATAAAGTTGTCTGTTGCTTTGAAACAGCTGGAGTGCTTAGCAGAGGTCTGAGAAGCCCTTTCACATGCTGCATAATGTGCTTATGGATGGGCAGGTAATTAAGCATGGAGAGAGCAAGGCTGAGCTCAAAACCTCTGATCCTGATTTCACTGGTGTTAACATTAGCAAAGAAGCAGTACAGGAGGCCTGGATTTCACACCTGGCTGGTTCCTCAGGCTGATAGAGCTGTGCTCCTGTTCAGTGAGCCCTTTGTAAATGCAGCTGTCTCTTGCTCCTCTTGGTAGTTCTTTACAACCATGAGACTGTTAACACCATGGAGAAGGTAAGTCAATTTTTACCCCATTCCTACCAATGCTGAAGGCCTCCAGGCTGAAACCCCCCTGAACTTCATTGAACCTCTGTTGTGCCAGCTGGTGGAAACTGAGGCTCTGTCTTCCAGCTGCCTCAAGGCAAAAAAGTCTCTCACTTTTGGAAGGTCCTCATCTGAGTTTCTCTGTATGGCTGCAGGTGGGCTGTGTTCTTATCTACTTATGGGCCTTTGCCATAATCCCATAATTGATCTTTGTAGTGGCCCTGATATTGGCCCTGTCATTTTAATTGGCAGTTAACACTTGTAATTGGTCCTGCCTGTATCCCTCTGGCAATTAGCTCTTGTCACTGTGGTTCAGTTCCAAGTCTTTGATACCTGGTGTTAAGAGGTCCTAACATTGGCCTGCTTAAACTGCCTTTTGCAGTTTGTAATTTGACCTGCTATAACTCTGGACATGAGCTACTTTGCTGTACCCTGATCTCAACCATTCTCTGATCTCAACATTAACACTTGTTGTAATTCTCTCTTTTACTGACCTCTGCAATCAATCCCTGTAGCAGAGCATCATAATATTAATTGAATGATAATTGGCAGAAGATAGCACTCTAGCAGGGAGATGTGCAGCAGCACAAGACCCAGAAAAACTGGGTTAACATTTTTTATTCATCAAACATTCAGACTGACTTTTGTGAGTGCATGCAGGCAATCTTAACTGGATGGATGTCTCTTCACATCTCTGTCCGTCAAGGCGCTAAATTTCTACAACCCAAAGGGAGAGTACAGAGTGTGGTGGGTTAAGAAATGACAAGGGGTTTCTAGGTGCTAAGTGTGGCAGGGTGAGAGCAAGTTCTTTTGTAAGTACTGTGTTGTTTCAGAGATAAGCCTGCAAGGCAGCAAAACCTTTGCTGACAAATGATTTCTCAAACTGTTAACGGGCTGAACATAGCTGAACATCTGGGGAAGACACCGGAGCAGCTGTTGCTGCTCTTCAACTTTTCCTCTGCTTTTAACCAGAAAAGTGCTGGCAGAAGGTAACAAATGGGAAAAACAATGACTCTCAGGCCAGGTGTATCCCTGCCCTGGATGGAGAAGTTACACAGCCATATGAACAAGATCACAAACCATAGTGCAGAGGATGTGTGTTTGCACCTGACAGAGAAGGAGACTTATGGTCCTCAAAGAGTCCTGCAGACACATGTGACCCTTGGTCCATCTGAAAATTCCTATTTTGTGGCTATTTGCTATTTCATGGCTAATCCATGCTGCAGTAGTAGGAGCAGGTAACTTTAGTGACCTCAGATGTCTTATATAGAACTGAAAGTTCTTCTGAAGGTGAATCACTGCAATAGAGATCTGAGCACGTTCTTACTGCAGGGAATACTCAAACAAGGAAGTAACTTGTAGAAAGCTCTTCCTTTTCAGATCTCTGAACAGAATGCAAAGGCTAAACTTGTAACACCTAGTACTTACTATGAAAAATGTCACCAAGGTTGGTGGCAAAGGGGAACACAGAAAGCTGCTTTGTTTTAACATGGTTCTCCTCATGCTGGTAAGGGAATAGGATTCAGAGACCCTGATTTTAGTCCTGCCTGTTGTGTGAGCTAAACTGAACTATGTCACCTCCCTGCATCCTATTTCCTCACTCTGTCTTGTCTGTTCATGGTGTGACAGATGTAGCATATGGGGTCCTGAACTCCAGCTAGACTCCAAATACTATTGCAGTAGGTTTGTTACAATACCAGTAACATGCTGACTATGGACAGTACTCATTCCATTTCATTTCTAACAAGAGCAAATTCGGTTAGGAAGTGGCTGAATGCTCCACATGTGAGTGATGTACCAATGACTTTTACAGGATGGTCAAACACTGGAATAGGTTTCTCAGAGGTTGTAGAGTCTCCATCCTTGAGATATTTAAAACCTGACTGAACACAGCCTGGAGCAACTTCATCATGTTGACCCTGGTTGGAACAGGGCAGTTGGACTAAAGCTCCAGAGGCCCTTTCCTACATCATCCAAACTGTGATTCTGTGTTGTAAGAGTCACAGTGATGCAAAGAGATCCTAAAGTGTCCTCCTTCTGGTACAGGCATTGTGAGGCATGGCCGTGAAGATGTCTCCCAATGACCTCCTGCAAGGGTTTGATGTGGGGAGCTTGGCAGGGCCGTGGAGTTGTAGGTATCTAGGATCTGTAGCATGGTCCAGGAAGGATTCTGTATGTCAGAGAGGCCTTTAGGTTGGCTGCTAACAGTTATGGCTCTCCTCCCACCTGGACTGCAGGTGCTGTGCTGTCTGGAGGGCCAGCACACCCTCTTATCCTATGTTTCTTTTTTGGTTAGTAGCTATATATATATGGATAACAGCAGCAGCTTCTCTTTGGGAAACTTGGGTTACTCCCTTTAACTAAAATAACATAGTTAAGTAACAGCTGAGAACACACCAAAGCAGGGAGAAACCATGCTGTTTCTCATGAGGGTTATGGCTGCCAGCTCTGCCTAGCTCCCACAGCACTGTCTCAGAGCAGTGGTGTGTTTATTTTCTTTCCTAGTGTGTGTTGGTACTTCACTTTTTTTCCTGACAGAGATAAATGATTTCTTTAGATCTGAATAATAAGTAAGTAAAATAAATGTGCATGTTGAACTGGTAATTCTGACTTGAGTCCAGGTACATTGAGAACTCAGTCTGGAAAGTTTGTGTCAATTTTGACTCAAGGGCTGTAGTGGCATTTTGTCACCCAGTCATTGCTTTCTGTTGTTTTCTTCTTTGAGCTTCTAGTTTATTCTAGGCTGATGTAGCACAAATAGGATTGAGAGCCAACCCAGCCAGCAGATAATGTGCCATGTACTGAAGAGGCAGTTGGAAACCAGAAATGGGCAGAATGGCCAGCTTGAAGATCTAAGTTGTGAGGATACTTTAGGTAAAAAATGAGCCTTTCTCTGCAAGATCTCATCAACTCTTCAGACTGGGAGCTGAGACTTGAAGAAAAATGTGGGCTTGTATGGGCTCACCATATAATTATGAGACTTGGCAGTATTTTCATCATCTGAGAGTGTATCCAGTATATCTCAGTTTTGGTCTCCTTTCACTGCAAATTGTTGAAGCAGGTGCTGTATGTCATTACTGATCAGTGCAGAATGTAGTGGACTGGGGACTTTGGCCTTCCTTGGAGCCCCTAGGCACTGAGATCATACTTTGTAATGAGTAACAGCATATGGACACAGGGTGATCTCAGACAGGGCCCGATTGCATTGTTTTTCCTGTGTCATGTCTTGGGGGGGGGGGGTTTATATGAAGTCAGTGAACTGCACTGATCTGCATTAGTGGAGTGTCTGGTCTGTTGACTCTAGGAACATTGCTCCTGATTTACACCACTGCAGAAGTGATCATAGACTAAGCACGTGCAATGGTACATATTTGATGTAGAGGTCTGCCTTCCCTCAGAGTGTTTTTGGAGTAGCTTGCCGGTATATTTTTGTCTGTAAAGCCTCTAATTCTTTTGTGAAGAGCAAAGCAAATGTTATTTCACAAGAAGAACACAATGTCTCTCTCAATAGAGGCAGCCTGTATAAATCTGTCGTAATAATACCAATAATAATAATAATTATTGGGTAATCTCCTGTTCAGGATTCTGACTGTGCAGGCAGTTCCTCTGCATTTTGACAGCCCTGTGGCCAGTAAGAAAGCGTTAAAAATGATGCAAGCATTTAGCATTTGTGAACTTAACTCTACAAACTTGATGGAGTGAAGAGAATCTTTTTGTTCTGTGCTGAGTTGAGAAATATTCTGGCACTCTGGACACCTGCCATCTTCCCCCTACTGCCTCTTTTATGTCCTGCTGTGAATCTGCAGTATCTTCTGCAGTGACAGCAGCTGGCAGGACTCCGGTGCCTTTACCCCTCATGACAGATTTCTGTATTTGTACAGCACCTTGCACTACACAGCCCAAGTTCCTGTGTGGGGCTCCCTAGGGCTCCAGCAGTGAATGTGATAAATAATGACAGTAAAATATGTCAGCAATGAACAATGTGACCCTGTAAATCATTGACAGCTAGAGCAAGTGTTTCCTCTTTGGAAAATAGTTACTCTCATGTCTGTATTATTTTTTTTATCTCTTTATTGTCCTTCCTGTGCTAAAATCAGACAGCAGCCAAACAAATTCATGGGATAAGTGTGCGGGAGCAGATCCACAATTTGAGTGGAGGTGCTGGGGTGTTGGTGGAGCCACACTGATTTATGCCATTGCAGTGCAGCCTCCTTGTCCCTAGGACACCCTCCTGTAATGCTAACTGGGTGTATAATTCCTGTAATCACTCAGTAGGCATATTTCTGAGAATGAGATCTGAGCCAAGAGCAGAAATCTAATTCAGGATCTCAGGCGATCTTTCTTTCTTCTAACTGGTGGCCTTGGGCTCAGAGTGACTGACTCACACAAGGAAATGAGTGTGACCTGTATGTTGTTACTGCTATGTGTGCACGTAAGGGCAATTGAGTTGGTTGATATCTGATGAAATCACTGATGACTTTTTGGTGACCTCTGATGGAAAGGTCACATTTGAGACCAGGAGAGGTTTTTTTCTGCACAGTGGTCTGTCATAAACAACAGCCTCTCATTTCCACATGCTGGCGCTGCAGGAAACAGCAGCAGTCCAGTATTTCCAGACTTGCCTGTATAAAAGTTGGGGTCTCAACCTTTAAGTTAGCTTTAATCAGTGTAGCTCCCTGGGAATCAATGGAGCTTTACTTATCTCCACCGGCTGGTTCTTAAATGCAAGGGCAGGCACTGAATAATGTGGAATGTCCAGGTTTCTATCCCACCTTCTGAACAGGTGTGCTGCTTAGACTAACTTCTGAGCAGCAGAACATTCTTAGTACTAGAAATGTACAATTAGGAATCAAACCTTTATTTGCAAGGTCTGAAAATGTTGGTCAGAGAGCAAAACACTTGTGATCTCTTGTTAGTTACTGGAGCTTATACGTATCTGATTTGTTGCTCACATATTGTCTGGTTCAGCCCCAAATACAACTGCTGTTTAGGAAAAATCAGGGAGTAGTAGGAGATGTGAATTAGGGGAAGACTGAAACTAGTCCCTTCTGGCTACTCAAGAGAAAACTGTGTGCAAACCTGAAGGCTATGGATCACACAATACAGAAAATAGGTGAGGGTTAGTAATGTCAACCTCCTGAACTGCAGGGTTGACAAGGAGCCAGAGAACCACACAGACCAGAATATATAACCTGCAGCCTATGGCCCATATCAGTGTTATCTTTCTTCACCAGTGAGCAGTCCTGCCCCCTGTCTTTGCTTGGAAACTTTGTGGTACTGACAATATATATATATATTTTTAAATTTTTTTGTTTTTTCAAGACCTGCCCTAACAGTATCGTTTTCCACTGATCTCATTGAAGCCTAATCTCAGCTCTTCCTCTGCTTTACCATCAGCCAGGATCCAGTTCTCCATACTGTGTAGTATGTTGAGTTTTGGCTGTTTGGCGTATCTCAGAATTAGTCTGCTCTCAGGTCTTTGCTGAGTCTTCTCTCTGTGTGCACTAGGATTAGGGAGAAGGTGAGGAAGAGTGCTGATGTACTGCTGCTAATGAGGGATGAGCCTATAGTTGAGGAAAAGGATTAGGGTCAGTTGGTTTCACAGCTGCTGTAGTCATTGGTGTCAGCAGAGGGTTTGCTTAATTCCATTACATGTTTTGGGCTGCATCATCATATGTGACAGACCAAATGAAGTAGCATATGTGACTTTCCACCAGCTAAGAACCGGCCTTCAATGCATACTGCTGCTCTGCACAGCACCACTGCTATTGTATGTTCTTCTATTTGTCTGCACCTCCCTTGATGCCCAAGACAGATTGGCAGGACTGGGTGTGGCTCCCCTTTGTACCTGGGCACTGTGTGGGATGAGGAATTGGAAAACTCCAGTGGTGAAATGCATTTTGAAGAGTAAGTAAATGACTCTGAGAAGCCCCTTTTGCATCCTGCACTAACAAATGAAGCTCCTCGTGCCATCAAAGTAAGATTGATAACTCCTCTGACATTTCATATTCAATATTCTGAATATGGAGAGGTGTGGGTTTCCCTTGAGACACCAACCTTTCTGCTTCTCTCCCCCTTCATCTTCAGAGAACCTGCTGGAAGACTGGGAGGAATGGGGGAGGGGAGTAAAAGACAAGAAAGACTTGGAGTGGGGAGAAGGAGAAAAATGACACAGAGGAGATTTTTCCTTTTTTGACTTCATCAGCAGCAAATCTCTCATTTCAGAGCCTGGCAAATGGAATTGTGCTGCTCAGCCAAGATGAATGATCCCGTTTCCCTATGCCCCCACCCCAACAGGGTCATTGAAATAGGTTTCAAAACTAAAATAAAAATATTCATCTTTTTATGGACACAAGAATCTGTGATCTATTTCAGTTGAGAACTTTTGAGAGGTCAGAGTCAGAAGGAGATGGGGGAGAGAAAAATAAAGGCAGCTCAAACCAACCTGAAGCAGACTTTTTTTTTTTCCTTTCCCATTTGCCATAGGGAGGCAGTCCAAGTATTTGTCTGTCTAGATAATCAGGGGTTGCTTAAAGTATGGGAACCAGAAAAAATATAGGTTCTAATCACATTTCTTCCCGCCCTACACCTTCTTACTACCTGATGTTGTGAAAGAAAGAAGTAGTGGCACCTGGAGTAATTGTGGATATGCAGAAATGTGGTTCTGGACACATCTTTGCCAGGTGGGAACTGTTCTAGCTCAGTTCACTCTGAAGGGGTTAGCCCAGATCAGTTTGCTGCTTCAGTTGTTTAGATGCTGAATATAAGACCCTAGATGTAGCTTTGTAATACTGTTTTCTGTCTTACTGTGCCTGGAAAGGAAATAGTCTGCATTTCCTGCATGTTACTGTCTCAGCTGATGTCACCCTGTGTGCCTTCTGAGTCTCATCAAATCCACCTCATCCAGAACATGGATCAAAAAGCCTCACGTAGCCCTGCTCTATCTCATCTGCTACCTCAGCCAGTCAGATGAGGTGGCCTAAATTCCAGCTAGTCAATCTGGAACAGGTGGAGAGGTGTTTTTGAAGGTTTTAAATTTCCCAATGGAAATGTGCTGTGTAGCAATGAAATTTAGCCTGGCTGCATCTGGCCATGGTACTGTCTTGGTTCATGTTGTGCCCATAGATTCATAGTACACCAGTAGAGGAACCCTACAACACTGAAGTCTGATGGGCTTTTCTCTGAGATGTTGCCTGTCCTCCACTATCCCTCTGAAGGTCCCACAGAGGTGCATGCACTGGCAGTCCAGAGGACAAGCTCATGATCAGGGAGACAGGCAGCCATGGCAGGGATATTTCAGGGCAAGAGGTTCTCTGCTGGCAGCTGAGCTTCCTTGGTGAGTTTCCAGGGTCACAGCTCAAAAGCTGCATGGTGCAGAATGTCTCCTGTGCTGCTGAGAGTCATTTTGCAGTTGGGACACAACTGGCTTGCTTTGCAGTAGGCTGAGGTGGCCCATTGCCTTTAACATAAAATAAATGCATTGTTCAGGGAAGGGGGTGGACTGCAGCCTCTTGTACAGGAAAAACCTCTCTCTGCAGACTATGGCCTGGGGCAGACATTCTTTTCTCGCTCACAGTAATTCACCATCCCTCAAGGGATCCATTGAGCTTATGTAACAAAGGTCAGCTAAATTTTCTAGTATCTGGCTGTGAAAGCAGAATTAGGAGAAATCTTATTTATCCTTGGTGTCCAGCTACTTGACTGTTCACTTCAAACTGCCATACTGGTGTAAGTTCAAAATTGGTGTGGTTGTGGTGGACAGAGTCTTAAAGCACCCACTGCGTGGCCACTTGCAAGAGGGTGCAGCTATACATGAGGGCTTGATTTGCTTCCTCATTTTCCCTGCCCTCATTTTCAGTGGCTGAGTCTCCTTAGTTTTTGAGTCACTCATGGTTTTCATCAGTTTGTGTGGTTATAGGTTATTTGGGCCACTTCTGAGCTTAGAGAGGACTTGTTTTCAGAGGCACTAGAAACAACTGTGGCTCACTGTGTGTGGTTTCTGCTTGAAGGATGTTCCATGAATTGAGTTTGTCTGTTGTCAGTATTTTCATTGCTGCTCTTCATGGCCTGATGGCCTCATCTCAGCTGGGGGGCTGTGGTGCTAGGTGCTGTGCAAAGCATGATAAGAGGCAACAGATGCTCTGAAGACTGTGCATTCTAAATGGATGTGGATGCCAGGTTTGCAAGAATGGTATTCTGGTTTTCTCAAGCAGGGGTCTGCTACAGCCTTTTCCTGCTCCCTCCTGTGAGATATCTAATTTACCTGTCCCTTTATCTTCCTTTAACTGTGCTGCTGAATCTGTGCACCTCACTTTTGAGATCTCCCCAGTCACACCAATGAACAGCATATGTTTCTAGCCTGTGGTGTGCAAGAGCCATTCCTCATCCCTCCTGCACCAGAGTTTTCTGTATAAACAGCATGTTAGCATTGTTGGAGCACTCAGCTGGTCTGCAGCCTTACTGGCAGCAGGAGCATTTCCACACACCACCTATCTTATCAGTGGGGTTATGGTAGTTGCTCTATGGCTAGCAATATAAGTAACCACCAAACACCTGGGAAGCTTTTGCAACTTCCCCAGGACACAGTCAGGCAGCTTGCAGCAAACCTCAGCTTCTGATCTTCCAAGAGCAGCAGCAGTGTCTGAAGCACAAGGTCACCTTTCCCTTCACAGCAATGGGTGCAACTGCTGACTACAGATGGCTGAACTGTTTGTGGAGCAGTCACAGAAAGCAGAAGGGACTGAGTGGGTCAAGGCAAGGTGAAGGGAGGTGATGGTTCGGGCTGAGATGAAAGTCTTCCAGGCTTTTGCCATGGAGGCTGGACCAGCTCCATCCTTCCTAGACTTCTACCTGCAGCCCCTGAGTGAGTGTAGCTGGAACTGTCAGTTCTGCTGATATGAATTAAAAGTAACACGGCAAATGGTGTTTTCTAGTTGCTGTAATTGTCTCTTGAGAAGGAAACAGCAGCTGCCTTTGGCACAGCTCTGATAGCTGTCTCAGACAGGAAGGGCAATTGCACTTCACCTGTTGGGTTTCCTTTTGTTGATGTGCCATGATACTCAAAGCCAATGAGACTGGGTACTATGAAAGCTTGATCCTGGCACAGCAAAGAGCTGGATCGGGAGGCAAGCTCCTGCCTTCAGGGAGAGGTCTTGGAGGAGATCACTTCCGAGGTTAGATTTCAGCCTTCTCTTTTAACTGTGGGACCAATTCCTGTTGCAAACAGACACAGATGATGTTTCTACTATGGAGGAAGGAATAAAGCTTTTATTTTGAATTTCATTTCTGTCAAGAGTTAAAAACAAATCAATCTGTGTGTCTTGGTTTCATAGTCCTCAGTTTCATCTAGGCCATGAAATACCATATAGGTTCTGAGCCAGATGTGTTTTTTCTTCTGAAGGAAAAGGCTTCATGGTGGTTATCACCCTTGTGTCATCTCCTGCTGGTATCTCACATATGTGGTGCCTGGGCTAAATGTAAAAACCTCACTTGATGTGATTTAGTAGCCAAGTACATACCGTACATTTTTGCTGTTGTCAACCTTTATTTCTCCTACAGTGCTCTCCCATTCTCACCCTGTACAGGCGACTTGTGTTATGTAAGGCCTTATTTTCAAGCATGGACCCTTCCAAGGGTGTGTGTTATCTGCAGATGCAGGTTGTATGAAAATATGATAGTCTGGTTTCATTGTGATGAGAGTTAGGCCCTGTGTAATCAATACTGTTGTTTCTTTGCCATTGGCTCATCAAGGCCATGACTTTTCCTTCCTATCATCTCGCATACCTCCTTCGAAAGATCACTTGTTCTGAAAAACATTTCCCTCAGTTGGAGAGGGAGATGAAGAAAATACAGCTCTGAAGATGCAACACAGATTCCACTACCCAAAATTCTCACTGATCTAATTTTTGGCTAGGGTGCACATAGACTGAAGTATGGGTTGCCTGAAAAAGTAGGCATCATACTGTGTACTTGCATCTCCAAACACACTTGGTTAGGATGACTTTTGCTTAGGGAAGGATGTCGTAACTCAGAAATGGGAAGGGACTCTTTGGGTTGCAGAGTCCAGCCTCCTACAGTGATGGTTTCAGTTTGTGGGTTATATGTATAATGCAGAAGGGGCTGCAGAAGTCTTGGTCCATGTGCTCTGACTGCTCATAGACCCTTCTCCAATCCTCTGTGAAGCCTACTGTGCATCAGGCTCGAAGCCGCAGAGATGAGAGCAGGTAAGATCAAAGGTTGGGCCAGGCATCTTGTGGGTAAAAACACCCTCATGGGCCCAGGCCACACCTCAGTCTGCAGAATAAAGTGAAAGTTTCTGCCCTTCCAGCAAAGACAGCCTATAAAAATAGCATGTGGATATAAATAATCACCAGCACCATCTTCTCCACTAACCTTCCTACCTGTTCAAAGCCTCCCTGCCAGTGCGGGTAACCTTAGGCCTGGACAGGGAACCAGCATGCTGCAAGAACAGTGGGGACTTTAAGAGATGTTCATCTAACCTTCTGTGTGCTGTCAGTCTTCCTCTATGATGAGTTAGTCTGTTTCATTACTTGGGTTGGGATATCTCCTGCAGCCCATAGACTGTCTTTATCCATCCAGAAGCAAAAGAAAGGAAATGATCACACAGCACCAGGGAAGAGAGGAAGCCAAAGGAAAAGTGAAAAGTAGAATAAGAGGCAGGAGGAATTATTTCGCCCCCTTTTTTTTTCCATTTTTCTTTCCCTTTTTTTTATTCTTCCTGTGCTTTGCCTGTTCCTGTCAAAGCCTCTGGAAATTGTTACCGACAGATCGAGTGTCTTCCAGTTTCTGTGTCAGGGAGTTTTGCCGATTCTATGAACCACGCAAAAAAGAGGTCAGGCAAGAGAAGGAGAGAGCAAGAGAATGACCAATTCAGCAGAGCTCTGGCTTTATCAGTGATCTGGTCAGGTTCACTGGGTTTTAACTCCATGAGCCAGTCAGGCTTAGAAACTCACACCTTTGTTACCCCACCTTTCAAGAGGAGGGAGCGGGGCAGTGTGAATTCTCTGGGGTCATCAAGAGAGGCAGGCCAGGGTTCATCTCCTACAGCAGAGACTGCCTTGCCCTCACCCTCCACAGCATGCCAGACACTTGGATGCTCTCTCCTGGGATTGATCACTATTTATTACTGCACAGATCATAGTGGGGACAAAGGCATGTTGGAGGAGGTTTTAGATCCTGCTTGGCGCTACTATCATGGCTTAGGCAGGGAGGACTGTGAAGGGATCAGAACTTGCCAGCACTAAGTACCTTTGCTGCACTAAGTACCATTGGTCCAGGTCAGAACAGAGCTTTAAGATCATGGGACTACCTTTGGTTCTGCCATGGATTCCCCCAGTGGGAATAGAAACTCTTATCAATACAGGTCTAAAAGCACATGTTACTGCAACTGATAGTCACATTGCTGGAGGCTTGGGCCTGACTGAGCTTGAGTGGAGGCTTGGGGCACCTTTATTTAGTTGGAATAAAGTCTCTGCAGGTCCAGGTTAGTTCATTAAAGCTGGGTACCTTGCTTCTGCTCGCTGCTAAAGCTTTGCTCTGACATGTCACTGGTAACATCACTTCTGAATGTGCAGGCCCTGAAAAATCTTTCTGCCTTCGGAAGTAGACTCCTGTATCATCACAGCTATCTGCAGAGTTGAGGTATAGAAGCTGAAGTAGCATTGCTCTGTGGAAGAGAGGAGTTGTAAGCCACTGGGACTTTGGGATCCTGTTCCTTTCTTGATTGAAAGGGACAACTAGGATGTTTGAGTGCCTCTTTTTCCCTCTCCAGAAGGGATCTTCTGTGACCCTGCCGCTCCAGAGAGGCTACAAGAGATATTCCTCTCCAGCCAGTAGGGCTACCAGCTCAAGAATGATGTCCACAAGCGGCCCCCCAAAGCTCTGAAAATCTGAGACTCCCCCAGCACTGCAGAGCTCTGCATAACTATTTAGCTGTCCAAGCAGGAAGGCAGAACAATCGGCCAGCTCTGGGGACAGTGAGATTAGGGAACAACATGCACAGTTTGATGGTGGCTTTGGCAAGGACAGTGCTGAATGTGGACATTCCAGAGGACATGTACAAATAGTTGATGGGCTGGTGCTCCTCTGCAGGCTGACAGGAACTGACTTTCCTACTAATCTCTGGCCTGTGCTCTTCCATCACCCAGCAGAGAGCGCAAGATGCTGGTTGGGTATGTCAGTAAAAAAAAAAAAATTGTATTGCTTCAGCAGAAGGTTCCTGAAGTTGGAAGGTGGAGGGAGATGGAAGGGAAAATCATCTGACCTTGCTTTCATCATCAGCAGAAGGCACAGAGGGATGTCAAGTAGCTTTCTGTGTATAGGAGCTGTATAGAGGCTGCTGCTGCTGCTTCCTATGGTGGCTGAGAGGCTTGGGAGCCTGGTAGGCTTTGTACAAACACAGGACGCAAAGCTTTTCATTACCCAGAAAACTAACACTCCAAGCTGAGACGGAGTTACTGACACAGATGCCATCAAATGAGTAGGAGAAATGTGAGTTTATGCCTCCTGGGCTCTAAATAGTTTGTTGCTAGAGCTGAGCAACTGGAGATCACCTTCTGAAAAGAAGGGCATCTCTAGGCTCTCTCAGCTCCCTCCTTCAGGGCAGCTTATCTGTGAAGTATATGGGAATCAAGGGAGTGGTGGTAGAGCTCCTAAAAGTTTCAGATGGACCTGATCTGCAGCACAGAGGGAAAGTGATCATTTGATAGCTGGAGTTTCTGCTTTCCCTGAATAACTTTGCTTCGTGGCTTCTGATGTGGTGGCAATATGGCAGAAATATTGTAGGTGCTGGTAGGTAGGGACTCTTGGAAATGTTATTGCTGAGCCAGGTTATAGCCCCAGCTCAGGGTGGGGTTTTTTTGTTGTAGGTGCTATAGAGCTGAACAGCAGCCTGGTTCCTGCATCGTAGAGCTCTTAGGCAGAAAACTGGGGGGAAAAAAGAGATATAGCAGAGTAGGTGTGATATGGTCCAGTTCAGCAGCAAAGTTTAGAAATGGTCCCAGACCTCCTGATCCTGAAGCTTCTCATATTTCTTCATGTTCTTCTCCTTTGGATGAGAGTATCCTGGACCACCAGAGAACAGTAGCTCTGTACTCCTATGCTGTGTCATCTGAACAGAAGTTAACTGCATTACATGTGAAGGGCGTGGCCTAAAATGTCAGCAGGAAGTGATGGGTGGTCTGCCAGTAAGCAGTCCTGTTTCTTTTGCCTTCATATTCCTTAAAGCACCCCAGAAGATCAGAGTTTAATGTTTCTTGCTAAAGGAAAGATTCTGTGAGGTTTTTTTCTGGGAGTTTTGGCTTGTCTCTGGCATTGCCTGGGCTGGCCATTGACAGCAGGAGAAAAGAGGTGGATTTAGTACTTAGAATGGAAAGAGCAAGTGTTTGAGATAGGTTGTTAAATCCTCTGAAGGTTTGTGAGACAGGCTCAGAGCAATTTCAGTCCTTTTATTCCCCTTCCTGCATGGATGTCACCCTTGCTGTGGACTGTTTTCTGATGGCTTCTGTGGGGCACTGATGATTCCCAACTGTGCTACAGAGTTTCAGAGGTGTCCAGTGTCCTGACTACTGAATATATAGAAATCGAGTAGACAGCTCTTGAATTTGACTAGATGTGGGCAGCCCCAAGGGTAATTAAATGAGTAAAGGGTCCTTTAATTTTGCTTCTTGTGACAGAACAACTTGGGTTGTATTTTCCAGCTTTTTCTTCACCATGAGAAGATGGTAGCACAGGCAAAAGCTGAGATTGTGATCTACTCACTTGTTTCTAATACTCTTCATGCTGACTATTGTATGCCAGATCTGGTAACTCTGCAGGGAAAAAGAGACCATGTCAGCAAACATCCCAAACCAGATAAGTCTTAATACAGTTGGGATTCTGTGCAAAGCCCAGACACCAGTTCAATTCCATTGTGATTGGCTTTTTATCTCATGTGCTTGCTTCTCTTGTGGTGATGCCCTGTTTTCATGGGGTTGCCCAAAAATTTAAATAGGACTTGACTTCAGAAATGCAAGCTTTGGGTTGCAGAAGGTCTTGGTGAGCAATACAGGGAGGAAGGAGACAATCAGCCTTTGGTGGGAGTCACCCAAGTGTGGGTATTGAAGGTAGCTCTCAAGTGTGGTTTCTTCGGAGTTTGGGACCATGAGCAACAGCAATGTTGTCCATGGACAAGGTGCATCTGAATGGCCTGGAGCATTGATTGGCAAAACTAGCTTTAGTAGGTGTGGAAGGAGTGTGTACGCAGCAGTTGTGAAGAAGAGAGGGAGAGATCTATGGCATGGTACTTATAAGCTGGGGGAACTTCTATTATATGGGCATTACAATTAGCAGAGGAGGTGTTTGTGCTGAGAGTGTGTGCGCAGGGAGGGGGGAGTCAGGAGTCAGAGCTGGCGGTGATGGGAAGGAAGGGAGGGTGCCCTGACCTCTCCTCATAGCCCTGACTGTGTCCCCATCTGAAGGTCTGGCATATCCACTCTCACTACTTAATGATAGTGACATTACCCATCCGCCCAGCATCGCGGGGCTTTTGTCTTCATTCAGGCAGAAATGAAGTTCTCCTGGGCGCACTTATCAATCACTGCAAAGCTCCAGCTGTTCCGGAGCCTTTGGATCGACTTCAACAGCCGTGCTTACAAATTGTCTCTGAATAGCACCGAGCTGAGACCCCCTTTTTTGTCATTGTCTTCCGACAAATGTTTTTTTTCGGCAGCCTTTCGCAGACGTTGCCGGCTGCCTTCTGCCGTGGTGATTGAAAACAAGCCTGTTTTGCATTCTCCTGCCGGAGTCCTGGGTTCAGGGAGCTGTCCCTGAGTGCCACTCCAGCGAGTGCTGTGCCAAAGACAATTACATGCATAGTTTTGCTGATTGCATTAAAATCATTAGAATGAAAGATTCTGAAATCGTACATTAAGGGGGGAAATTAGAAAAAGCTTCAGAGACAGACAGCAGCGTCCCCAAAGTGAGGGCAATACAATTAGCTCAAATTGTGTTACATACACACAAACTAGGAGTAGCTCCTGTAACAAATGACCTTATTATTGCTGCTCCCTCTCTCCCGCCATTCCTTTTTCTCTCCTTCACTCCCTTATCATTCCCTCTTCCTTTTTCTATCCTCTGAAATGTCTTCTTTGGCCAGGACAACCATTTTTCTTATTCTTGCCTTTGCCTTGCTTTTCTCCCCTTCTTTTGTCTTGAGGAGTGCCTGGGAAAGGTCGGTTGGGATTCCTGGAGTGTAGTACTTTGCTTTCAGAGCTGCTTTGCTGACCATTTAGGAGGAAGTGTGTAAGTGTAACTCCAGAAGTTAATTTTCATCTGAGCAAGAAACTTTGCTCTCTTGAGGATCAAGGAAGTACATGATTCCAAAAGCTTTGTACATGCACCAGCCATCAAGAAGATCAAAACATTCAGCTGTCTAGCTATAGACCATATCCAGTGCCAGGAAAGAGACTAGTAACTATGCCTGAGGTGGGAAATGTTCCTTCATACCACAAGCACTGCAGGAGGTGCAGAAAGGTTAGTTCTTAAGGAGAATGAAGCTTCTCCAGTGTAAATTCTGGTATGTTAAAAAAAAAAAAATCACATTATGCCAGGGCTTATGGGCCAGCCCCTTCATCATCATGTAACCATGCTAACAGAGAGCAGTTGGCCACTTATGAGTGCCTTACAGTTCACAGCCATAGCATTTAAATACAGCTGAAGGTAAGAGGAGGATTGAACTCTCAGGAGTTTGGTTGAATGGCATCAGTCTGAGGAAAAAGGGAAGGAAGAAGATTAGTGAAAATGCTTTAAAAACAGGGAACAGGGAGGAAGAGAACTTTCTGGGAAATACCAAAACTCAAACTGTAGCTTAGGGGAGACTCCAAGGTCTTGGGGTCAGGGAGACACCTGATGAAACTCAAGGAAATGAACACTGCCTTCTGGAAGAATGAGAACTTTATGTAGACGTTGGGAGACTGGACTTGCCACAAAGGCCATTTATGATCTTGTCTAGACAATGCCAAGAAGCAGATGAAAGATTGTGGTCCTCCTTTGTGTGAAGATGGGCTCCAAAGCATGTCATATGAATTGACCAAGGTCAGCAAGGGAACCTGTGTCAGTCAGGGACTGAAATGCATCTTCCTCAGTTGGTAGTCAACATCTTAACTGGAAAACCAGTTGTGTCACTCTGCACTGTGACACTATACAGCTTCTCTACTGGGACTTGGGATAGTCATGGTACAGGCTGGGGTAGGTTTTTTGTTTCCAGTGTAACAGCTTGCAGCAACCTGTGTCAGGTATGCCTGTGCATTAGCTTGCCCTGTTTTGCTCCTGGTGCTTCCAGTCATACATGATCCCTGGGTCCTGTTATAACATTATTCACTGTTGGCCTTGTGTTTGTGTCCGCTTGCTGCTTCTCAAGTGCCTGGACATACTACACAGGCTCTGTTGAAATGCACATCAAAGCACTGAGCACAATGGCATACACATGGCCCTGAAGCAGCACCACTGGTCCAGGCTCTGCCTTGGAGTTGTTTCTTTGATGTTTTTACTTCTCAGTGGCATCCTAGGCTATACTCAAGTGGCCTAAATTCTGCCCACATTTCTGTGCCAAGCTCCTATCAACTGAATCTGGGACTTCAGAGGAGTAGATGTCAACGGGCAACTGTGATAAGGGATCTGAAGATATTTATGCAGTGTTCTGGGTATTTGTTGTTAGTGGGGTGGGTTTTCTTGCCCTCCCTGTGTATCCCTGACTTAGGCTGCAGTTCTGCTTTTTGAGATGTGGGGTATTGTCTTTCCTCCCTGTTTACACTCTAGCCCAGGATCTCGTTCCTGACAGTAACTGCTAGGCAGACTTTGGGGAGAACTGTAACAAATGGGCAAGCAGCTCTAATGCTTCGTTGATGTGCTTTGCTGCTTGTAGAAATCTCTATCTCAGGAACACCTGAACCCAAGGTGGTATCTTTGTGTTAGTAATGTATTAGTAATAATCATTCAAAGCACTGTACATTGACGGGGTACTGGACAAACTTCACATAAGATATGCTCACTTCTCTTAAGAGATTACAGTCTCAGACATGACAAACAGGGGAAAAAGGATGTCTACTCTTGTAAAGGATTATGGAGAGGAGGAAGTAGAGTAGGTTGGTGAAATAACAGAGAAGGGACCATTGTAAGTATAAAAGAACAATAAGAAGGGTGAAATGAAGATTAGGGTGGGAAAAGGTGTAAGGGAGCAGAGGATATATCAGCAGAGTGAAGTTGGTGGAAAGTCAAGTTGCCTTCCTAATGTGAATGAAGTGTGGATGGACTGTGTGAGATAGAGGAGTCCAGGAGGTGAGGGAATGAGGGTGTGAAAAAGGGAATGGATTTGGTATAGTAGGGCAGTACAGACTGGAGACAAATGTGACAGAGGTGGAGAAACTGGGCAGAAAATGAAATCAAGCTAAGAAGACCTGTTACAGACAGGAGAAAGAAAGTGCTGGGTTTAGTGGCTTTAAGGAAGAGAGGAGTGTAAATTTTAGATAAGGGAAATTTGGTATTGGAAAGACAAGTAGAGATACAGGCTTGAGCAGCATGAAGCGAGTAAAGTGATGGGAGACAGATGAGGGTGAGGAGGGGAAAAGTCTGGTTTGCTCAGAGTCCAAAAGAGATCTGCAGATGCTAAGTAGAGGAACAGAGTGAGATGTGAAGCCCAAAGATGACCTTAAAAACATCTGCAGAGGAGTAGGTTGCTAGGAAAGTGCAAATCTTCAAGGATGTATCTGCAGCTAAAATTCCTCCCAGTAGAGGACGACCTGATCAGGGGCAGCTGTTGCTTATGGGGATTTCTGCTGCTTTTGTTTCATTTTAACTCACAGGAGGAACAACCAAGAGTCAGCAGGATTTATCTCAGTTACCAGTACTCCCTTTGAAGAACGTTTCTCCTCACCTTCTTTTGTGGCCAGTTCTCCACTTTCTTCCTAGCAACTGTTAAGCTGTAAGGGGTGTTGTAAAACTTTGGCATTGCAAATGCCACAGACCCCTTTGCCTATTGGAGGTAAAGACTAACCTTGGCTCTTTCAAAGAATGGTGAGAGGCATTCATTCACACTAGCCACTCCCTGCAGGCTGGAGAGCCATGTGCAAACAGTTTACTTGTAGATGCCATGCCTAAAAGTGGGTGGGTTGTGGAATCCAACCTCTGAGGTGAAGCAGCAGAAAGATCACATTATATAGATGTAAGAGATATTAGAGATATGATTTCCAGGACACATTAATATTCAGCAAATGATACATAGCAGAACTAAGCACCATATCATCAGAAAATGCTCTTTGAATCTTCTCTGCTGTCTGTCCTATGTCTTCTCTGTAACCCTATCACAATGTGCTCTCCCAATTCAGAGATCCTTTCTTGTTCTCATTCAGTGCAGACAGATTTGACAGACTTTTCTGAGACAATACATACCTTTCTGTATGATACCTGCTTTCCATCAACATCGGAGGAGATCTGAAAAGATCAGTCTCTCAGGGCAAAGTTAGCTTGTCTGAACACCGATCTACTCTGTCTGAGATCCCACTGCTGCTTTTGATATAGCTTATGAAGGTGCCTGATTTCTTGTTTGCTTAGAAGAGAAGGTCTGGAAGGGCACAGACAAGAGTGTGTTTGGGCCAACAAGAGCTTGACTTGATTAACTTCAACAGGCTTTGGATCAGGCCTTTAACGACTGTTTGCATGTGGGCTGGTGTGAGTAAGCTGAGAAGGGATGTGGTCTATGGCAGGATCACTGCAGAGAAAGGATGGTGCTTTACTGGGGGTGGAAAATGGAATTGTCACCGTGGAATGAATGAATTGTACAGTTTCTCTTTTGTAACCCAGGGAATAATTAAGATAGATGGGTAGATGAATTAGCTGTCCTGCAAGGTCAAAAGTGGATTGCCTTATTACTCTATTATTTCACTGTTGTGGAACTATCACCACTAACGCCTTTTTCATGATATTTTGTACATCACACACACAAAAAAAAAAAGGAAAAAAGAAAAAAGGGGGGGGAGATACAAATTGATCGTTTGCTGGTGAAATCAGTCTTCGTCATCGCCAGCAGTGCTTGGATTAATGGGATTGAAGGCTGCTGGAGGTTCAGCCAGAGAGACGGGCGGAAAAACAAGAGAAATTGGTTTGCACCCCTGGGAATGGAATTGATGTGACTTGCACAGAACTGCTGTGGCAGTGGTGGCTGCTATACTGTGATGCTGTTTTATGTTTAAAAAAAAAAAAAGGAGATGGGAGAACAAAATAAATCCCTAGCTGGAATACTGGGTCATTACAAACATGGATGGTAATCTTCTAGGGTGTTTTAGAGGTCCAGAAGTGTACATTTGATACAAGCCTTTAGGGAACAATAAAGCACAGTCTTTGTGAAACATACCTGCTTTCTAGTGGTCTTCTGCTATTCCTGTGGGGCTTTGAAGATGAGGCTTGGAACAACCACTGGAAGCTGGACATACTCCCATTACTGGCAAATACTCTCCAATCTACATAGCTGGCCTTGGAGATCTCCCAAATGGGTAAAGACCATCATATGGACATAATGGAGGTAGAAGAGAGGAGACCAATGATGGACATGGTTGTAGAATGAGAGAAGCAGAGGCATATCAATTTAGGTAATTTTGCCTTTGACCTGATAGTCACAGAAAGAAATATGGGGGGAAAGGAAAACCTGTAGTTTAGTCTTCCCATCTAATGTGCCAAGAGGTGGCTCAGAAATGCTTGCTTGCTTTCTTCTGAGTTTCTTGCTTGGAGTCCAGTAAATAAGGGTTTAGAGAGGTCTGAACTTCTGAAGGGAAGACAGCTCATTTTGCTCATGAGAAGTCCTACTTATGCTTGGCATTGTTGTTATAGTTGATCATATCTTCCCCAAGCACCATGAGCAGCAGCAAAGGGAATCCATGTCTACGTGCAGTTGGTGTCAATGGTCTTCCCTGTCTACATGCATTCTCTTCTGTGTTCACTTCGTGTTAGCAGATGATGGTGCAAGGTAGATGCAGCACAAAATTCTGAAGTGCTGAATTTCATGCTATGCTTGCCTACTCTTAAGCAGCAGGATACGTAGTGTTTAACTGAACATATTAAAAGCAGAACTATTCAGAATGACTTTCCAAATACAGGGCTGGATCTGAGGAAGATGAAGGCAACACAGGAGTTCATTGCGTGAACTGGAGATCTGGCAGATTGTTTCCTCAGTTAGAAATATTTGCCTTTTATCCTGCTCCACTTTGATCAACACTGATGCCAGCTATGATGAGTATCAACTGTGAGACTGGAAGAATGAATCCCAGATTATTTAAACCTTTTGCATGTGGCTGAAGACTCAAGATACCATCCTGCACAGCTGTGTCTTTTCCATGAGAAGTCAAACTGAGACTAGAGGTGGCTGGTTCTGGGGGCGTTTTCCATAAATGACACTATCCACAATGCAATAGTGTGCAGGGCAAATTTCCTCTTTGCTTTACCTCCCCTCCTTTCCTAGGCTACATTCTTGATTATGAGAGATGATGGTGTAAAGTTGGCTATGAACTCTAGGCCATCTTTACAAGTCTTCAACACTAGGAGACCCCACCCCTATTAATGGTTAAATTAACTTTTTCCAGTCTTATAATATCCAGAATAGCATAAAAGTAGAATGAAGACTACTAATGTATAATGTAGCTGTGAACTGTTCACGTTCATCTCAAAGACATGTTAAATCCAAAGTCTGAGGAAGGAAATTTTTTTTTCTCAGACAACTAATGGGTGACATTTGAGCCAGGCTTTGACGGAAAGCCTGACCTACCCACCCAACATGTTTGTGGGACAACATGAGCTCTCTCATTTCTCTATGCAATGCCATCAGCCAGAGCATCAGTGAGCAAAAGCTCAACAAAGGAAACATTTAAAAGAAAATTCAGAAAGTGGGGTGTGCATCCCAAAAATTCTCTCAGCATCTTTTACTCTGCTTTATTCCGTGTTCAATGCACAGATAGAAAAGCCTGCAGGGTAGCTGGGAAACTCCTTTTCCAGCACTGTGAACAGTACCGAAGCAAGACCTTGATGCAAAACATTACGGTGTTTGCATCAGGCAACTGTCTCTGAAGATAGTCAGGGTGAGCTGAGTCTATTTACTAGCAGGAGGAACAGCTGCCATGCAGGGCCACTGACGTTTTCTGCTCTTAGATCTGCACTGTGGATCTTGCCTTCTGCTTTCCTGATGAGAGATCCTTGTGTGTCTGAGGGGGCAGGTCTGTCCCTCAGAGCCATGCTCCGTGCAGGCCTGAGGGAAGCACTCCTTTTATGCCCGGCAAGGAAATACTTTAAACCTTGTGTGCTTTAGACAAACCTCTTATTGTTGCCCATCTGATTTGTGTATTAGCTTTTCCAGAGCATTTATTACTCTTGGTTTGACCCATACTACCTTTTGTGACCAGTGCACGAGGTCAAGGAAAAGTGTTAAAAGACTTGTGAGCTACAGCTGTAGCTTGTAGTTGTAACAGTAGCTTATAGCTAAGTAAAACTAGTGAGGAAGGTCTGCTGCGTAATGCGAGGCTGGACCCTGACTCAAGCAGCTTGGTCCTTGTGATCAGAAATAAGGAGGCATGTAAATGTGATAGATGGTTACCTGACCATAGGCTGCGTTAAGTACTATGGTCCATGGTGTTATGGACTGACATCTGCCAGGAATGACCAACCAGCAGGAAAGCCTCTACTTCAAAACTGCAGGTCCATAGGACTGTGATGTGACCAGGGAAAACTACTACTATAAGCTTCTACTTACCAGCAAAGTGATAGGCTGTCTCTTTGAGGAGCACCCTTGTTGCAGTCGGTGCACAGACGTCTGACCCGCTTCCTGAAAGGAGAGGGATCGAGGGCAAATAACCACAAAGTAAGATACCTCCTACTGGGCGCGTAGGCAATTATGGAGAACGATGACTATTTAACAAATACTGCAGCTCTTTGCAGGATGAGTTGGCCACTTCTGGAGAATCCCCCACTATCAGTGCCCCTATCTCTGCTTTGTTTTTGTTGACGAAAGACAGCTAGTCTCCCAAATGACAACATGGCATGTGTTGGCATCGTGTGGGTCTCTGTGAGCCTTTCAGTTGCAATTATGAAAACCAGAGGAAGGGTTTTGAGACAGCTATCTGAGTGCTTCACACACAGTTTCACATGTGTAGCAAAATAAAGGAGTGATTCCATTGCTGGTTTTGTAGCTCTAACGTATGATATCTTCTTTTGCCTCACAGTACCGGCTCTGTGACTGTCATCATCTCAGGTGAATTGTGTTTTGGCTGAAAACTATGTTTTTGACCAAACAGTGAGGCAGGAAAGTTTTAAATATTTTCTTCTAACATTTAGGAGCAAAATAAGCTTCAATTTTTCCAGTTACATCAGTTACTTTGGGCTTTATTCTAAGTGCAACTTTAAAGAATTATAGAAAGAAAATCTAATACAAAATTTACAAGGACTAGCTTGGAGTAAAACTGTACATTTTTGTTGCTCTGAAAAACTTTATTTTTTCATTTTGTCAGGGCAAAACTTGGACCGATCCTTCTTCCCTCTTTTTTTCCCCCTTTTCTAGCATACTAGTTTCTTGGTAACTGTGTGGTTTTACAGGTGAAACTCACTGGAAGAGACAGCAGGTAGTATCAAGGAGTAGATCTAAGTGAATCTAATGAGGTGTTTCTTTACCTTCCTGTCCTCGTAGCTGATAGAAGTTCAGTGTTTGGAATCTGTAGCTTTTACAACTGTACCTATGAGGAATAAAGTTCTTTGAAGCTGTGGCTTTCATTGTTTCAGATGAATGCAATCACGTATGCTCCACCTCTGGTGAAAATCAGCGCATTTACAGCACGGTTGATTTTTTTATTCTCCAAAACAAGCTGTAAGTTTTCATCCTTTCATGTGCCCTTCCTCCTACAGCATTTGCAAACCTGACTTAACCTCTGAATTTGAGCCATCGGTGATGGTAGCTATTGTTGTTATTATTATGGTCCTGCTAAATCAAAGGGTATTGTTAAAGCAGCATGAGTGGTATACAGTGAACAGAAAAAGTACTGAAAATACTGTTCTGAACTCACAGCTGTACCTTTGAAAGCTGAAGTAGGCACTTTATCGCTAGGTTACTGTCTCTGGTTATCATCTATGGGAAATTAAAGATATTATTTTTACCACCGGAGGGCTCCCATATTTTTCCATTAATGCAACAGAAACATATTGAAAATGACTAACACTCAGGTGATAAAACCCATGAAGTTCAGACAGAGTATGTTCCCTACTTCACAGCAAGATCTGTGTGCACAAGGCCTTTGAGAGTGATGAGAGTTAACTGCTGTATTGCTGGTTTGACCAAAGGCCAGGGCAGACTATGTGATGAATAGACTCTTATTCAGTGGTGGTAGCATCCAAGCGGTATTAAAAACCTGGAGTTCTGTCACTGGATGGAAAGCTCCAGATCCTTAGCTGGAAGTGAGGGGCAGGGCTGCTTAACAGGGTTTTGTGAGGATAATGTAAAGATATCAACTTACCTGAGTGTGGACATGGCACAGAGGGGCCAATTGGTCCTGTACAGAAGCACAGTTTGACCTGCATAAGTCTTGTTTGTAGTGAAGTGTATGGGTTGTGTTTGAATAAACATAGGTGCATTTCACCCTTCAAAAAGAGGTTCTGGACTTAATTCCTCTGTTTATATGTTTCCTCTTTCTTCCACTGGCAGCTCGCTGTAGACGTTGCTCATGCTCCAGTGGAAGAACCTGGGTGGACTCTATGCATGTTCTGAAACAAGTATTTTGCTCACTTGGTTACACAGTCCTGGGAAATAGCCATGTAGATTTGTGTATATTGTACCAGCTACACACAGTAAATAGGGCAATGTAACAGGAATGTGCTTGGCTGGGGGCAGCATCAGTGAATACCAGTGGATCCCATTAAAGTCTACCCTCAAATATTTTGGCCCTATGAAAACAGGAGAAGCAGATTTTGCAAATTCATCTGGGAGAAGGAACTAATTTTTTAACATATTAGGAAAGTGTAAGTGAGTTCATCTGTGATGGACCATGTCTGTGATACTCTGGAAGTGGAATGTCAGAATGTGAGCACATAGTTCAGCTTGGGATCTGCTGAGCAGTATACAAAGTACTCTATGCTATATAAAGGCACTATTGTTATATAATGCTCCTTGACCACAAAGTCCCCAAGACCGTTAAGTCTGTGCCTCTCCACATATCTGGGGATCCCCAAATTCTTGCCGTTGCCTTCCAGAAGACAGCAACACAGATGTGCTTAGAGTGATTCTGAAATCTGGACTTAAAATGTCAAAGCAGGGAAATAATTTGCTGAAAACTTTTCTTTTTTTTTCCTTTTTGAAGAAGAAGTGGGTATGGAATGACCTGAAAAACATTTGGTTGCATTTTCTCAGGAACAAATTTCTGAACAAGTCTAAATGTTGTACTTTCTCTTATTTTGTAATAAAATGCCTGTATTCCTTAATGGAATGCACTGCTTCATAGAGACTGATAATTTTAATGCTTAACATTGAAAAAACCCCAAAACCTCAGGAAGAAAAAATATTTAATTTTTAATAAAGATAAATGTTTCTACATATGCAAATACAGACATACATATTACAAGCTTTTGGTTAGGCCATTCTGGAAATATTTTAGGACACTAAGGAAAGGAAATCACAGTAAATTACCGTTCTTCCTTTTTGCTTCTCAATTTTTGTTTTGCAGCTATAGTATTGAAGCAAATATCACTGATGTGCATGTATCAGTTCCTGGTGGTCTTAATGCTGTCTCGCTATTGGTCTCATATATAGTCTTAAACATATCAATCAGTTTCACTGTGATTTAGTTTGTTTATTTTGGATATGATTATCAGAAAAAAGAAGCCTGGAATTAGCACCATGAGATCATCTGATCTGTCTCCCTACCATAGGGCAAGACCCATTCTACCTTGGATGGGTATTTTCTATATTTCTAACCAATTTTCTATCCTTAAAAGCTTTCAGTGATGAAGACATCATGGCTGCCCTACACCAATGTGTTCCAGTGCTTTACTAGCTGCTAGCACTAATTCACAACACTAGAAACTTTGTCCTCATGCCTGATCTAAATCTTGCTGCAGTTTCTTTGTACTTTTCTCTATGTTAACAG
This sequence comes from Coracias cyanogaster, assembly GCA_033124195.1. Classification (NCBI taxonomy): domain Eukaryota; kingdom Metazoa; phylum Chordata; class Aves; order Coraciiformes; family Coraciidae; genus Coracias; species Coracias cyanogaster. Next base: position 34,693 of record JAVSBS010022356.1, on the reverse strand, counting down.
GGAGAAGGGCTTATTGCCTTCATTTTTGTCCGGTTTTTTACCTGCTAGAAAGATGTTTCTCCTAAGCCTTCTCACCTCTAGACGCCTCCAGTTCTTTCCAGCTTTTCAGGTCGTGCTTTCCAGGTCTTGGATCAGTCTTACTTCTCTTCACAAATAGCTCTTATTTGCCAACATCTCTCTTGAATGCTGGGGTCTGTATTCCAGCTGAAACCTCACCAGTGCAGAGAGGTCTGACATGCCTGATCATCTGTGCTTCTCTTTAAACTGTCCATGAGTTTGTATTTTTCTTCAGAACAACCTTGCACTAATAACTCCTGTTCATCTTGAGCTTTTTCTACCTCACTTTTCCTGATCCCGTATTTGTGCCATCGATTATTCTGCCAAAATGAGGCAACTTGTTTGTGTCTCCATTCATTTACATCCAAGGAAATGTTAAATAACTCCTGTGAACAGGAATTGAAGAAGACACTTCTGCCGTTTAGTTGGAATTTAAACAGGGAGAAACTGTCCCTGCAGGAACTTGGTGATGCTATGATGGTAAATGTGGCCTTTCTTTCCAACAGGTGGCAAGTGTTACAACTGCAAAAATCAAAGATTGGGGCTTAGGGCTTGCCTGAGCAGTGCTCGCTACTACTGGCCAGACACCTGTTGTCAGTGGAGTCAGGGCTTGAATACAACCATGCAATTTCTATTAACATTGAATGGTCTTTGCAGGTCTCTTGTACAAAAATTAGCTTAATGAAAGCCTCTTCAGCTAGAAAAAGCATAGGAGGTTGCAGAACAAGGTGGTTTGTCTGTAGGCCAGGTAGCATGATTAACACTGGGCATTTAATTGATTCAGGTGTCTTCAGTGATCAGCATTGGAATGGATTATTGCCTCCCAGCCCAGATTTAGTGTTGACAATGTACCATGCCATACCACTAAACTATCTAAAAGGTGATTTCTGGCCAACACAATATCATGCAAGTGCATTGCTATGACACTTTGCAATTAAAAAAAAAAAAAAATCAATGGCATATCTTAGCTCAGCTGCAGTGTGTCCTGGAAGGTGGCCCTTTCCTGTGGGGCAGCCCTGAAACTGCTGCAGGTCATTGTTACATATGCCCCAGTTGTGGGGAGATGAATCAGCTTTAATTTAATTTTTCATCTCAGTAAAGAAGGGGGATGTTGTGAAACAGCCAGAACCTTTTATGTTAAAAAGTCTCTTATGCTTTGCTTTACTTTTTCCTGGTTTTTTTTTTTTTGTTTTTAATTAAATGGAAAAAAAAAAACAACACAACCAAAAAACCAAACCAAAACCCAAAACCAACCAAACCTTAAAAAAATTGTTTTCTTCCTTTGTCTCTTGTTTTTTCCTTTCTCATGAAAATATCATTTTGGGGCAATGCAAGCTTTTACATTTAACCAAAAAAGGACTTCTTTTGTTTTAGCCTTGTTCAGACCTTTTATTAATGTTGGTCCCGTTTTACACAAAGGAAGTAGTTTTGACTCGTAGCCAGGAACTAATGTTTGGAGGACATTAAACTTGGGTCCTTCAGCATTTTAGAGGTATTTCAGAGCTACCTGTTGTGGGAGTCCAACCCCCACATATTAAGGACTTCTGCCTTATTAAAACAGCGAACAAAGAACCACAACCCCCCTGATGCCATGGTTCTGCCAGAAGTCGGAAGCCGGAAGTCATAGAGACATGGCTTGCGCTCCAACCGCAACATCTGTATTTTCCAGATGAAATGATCTGTCAAATTGATGGGGGTGTGTGTGTTTTGGAGTTTTCTCTTTGTTCTTAAATATGACCCAGTAGAGGTGTGGGAGGAAATACCTCCCTTGAATCCAGCAGAAGAGAAATCAAGGCACTTTACAGCCCCTTGGCTCTCTAGTTCACTATTCAGAATAGCTTGCCGTTGTGGTTCACTGTCCACCAGCTTTTATTACACAGGACTTAGTCTTGTTGACACTTGTGGTGGGTCTGGGATGAGGGAATATGAAGGTCCTGTGCTGAGTGTATTCACTTCTGCTCCTCGGATTCCCGATTTCCCATGGCCAGTTTGCTACTGAGGAAGTCTGTTTGGATGGTGCTTACAGGCCTTGATTGGCAGTGACTGACAGCTGAAGTGGCAGGTTGACTTCAATGCAAATCCAATTTCTGCCACTTTATTAGTGCTTCTTGAGTACTATTTTCCAACAGTTATGCTGGTGTGATTTAGTGACTGAATTTACACTTCAATGATGTGGCAAGAGCTATGGTAATGAGTGAAAGCCAGCTTAGATGAACGGCAGTGCTGCTACTGCCTACCACTGTGACACCCTCCACCCTGGCTGAAATTGCCATTAGGGCCACACATTGTTTATGGGGTATGTGTGAAAGGCCCAAGGCCCTGAGCTCTTCTCTTGAGGATTGTGACCTCTCAGTGGGCATTTGTAATGGTGATGTACCACTGGTAGTTTTGTGTACCTTGTTTGACCACATCAGGTGGAGTCTTGGGACTCACATCTTTCTGCTGTGCAGTGTTGCTGAGCTGGGATCATTCCTTTACTACCAGAGGGAAAAAAATAGTGAAATGAGCTTTTCCTTCCTGCTTTCCCTCCTTCCTGCTGCTATGGTCTGACAGCCAAGCTGACCTGCTTGGGTTTTTGACAATTTTCTAGAATTTATAAAAAACAAAATATAATTCGAGTAAAATTTCTGGTTTCTGAAGACTTCTCTTTAACTATGTTGCTTTTTTATCTTAAGAGACTTGCTAAAACTCGGTTTGTTTTAACCAATGCATTTTCAAAACATGGATCTACTGGTTCCTGTATTTATTAGCCAAAAATAGCCTTTACAGTCTGGAACTGATCTCTGAAATGTGCTTTTACAAAATGCATTTTTAAATCTGTTCTTTTTCCATGGAGGAAAAAAACTCCCCAACCCTCTGTTTGCTGCACATTTTACTTTTGAGTGGTGTTCTGTTTTTTGTCAACATCTAATGCTGAAATGTAAGAAGTCAATCCCTGCCTTATAGTAGAGCTGCTTGATGTGGGATAAATAAAGGTAACAAGAGACCCCAGGTGTAGGTCTTAGGGCCATACACTGTCTGCGGTGTTGGCTGGACCTCTGAGCTCAGTGGCATGCACAACAACAGTTCATAACTGGAATGGGGTGTGCAATAAATATTTCCCCTTAGCCCTCCAGGAACAGTGTGAAGCAGGTGACTGGGAGGGCTGGACTTGTGGGAATACTTTTTGTGAAGCTTTTGTCCTTGAAACACGATGTAGTTTCATTGGAATCAAAATGTCTAGTGGGAGCATAGGAAAGTCTCCAACAATAAGAATTTCCTGAGTGGAAGTTAAGCTACCTGATCTAAACTAGCAGGAGAGAAAGTGACCTAGTATAGTAAATCAATGTGTACTCTAGGCACTTAGAGGCAAAAAGCAGAGTCAAAACTCCAGTCCTAGAACAGAGTGATGCAAAAGGTAAGCAAGTTCATATACCTTCTCCATCCCAAGTGGACACTTCAGTTGGCTTGGAGGTACGGATTACTTCTATTAGACCTGTTCTAGTCTGCATCAGTGACTAGTAGTTGGCCTAAGCTGAGGATGGACTATTTGCCTTGTGCAGTACCCTTGTCCATAAACTAGGCTGGTGGCCTCCCCTGGCGTGAGTTGAGAGCTGGGGCTTCAGCCTCATGCTGACTACTAGTGCTGTGTTGCTCTTCACTGCAACAGCTATGAAACGTTGTGTGGTGGTTTTTTTTTTTCTTTTTTTTACCTAAACCTTGTAACATTTTGTAAATCTGGTTTCATTGGGAGAAGTTTGAATTCAGGCAACCGTCTACCATGACCTGATGTTCTGTCCATTTCTTTCTTCTGCTTTCTTCTTGCAGATCTGTGGGCATGACTTTCCAAGCAGTGCTGGGGCCCATTCTTTATCCCTTGACTGAATGAATCTCAAGCAGCTCTGAGACACTCAGCCCTTCTCTCTGATAGAGTCAGTTCCCTGTTTCACTGTAGTTTTGCTTTTCTCCTTGTTTTGCATATTCCTTTAATCCATCCTTCAATGTAATGTCAAGTGTGTCTTTAAAAATCACAACATGCCACTTTAGCCTACCTCCCAGTCTGGTCCTGTAAAAGTCATAGATGTTTGCTGTCTTCTGCACACACCTGCCTGATGCTGCAAAACTCCCTTTGTTAAAGAAACAGGATTTCATTCAGGGATTTGTGCATAGCAGGGGAGTTGTCAGCAACCACCACACACGCAAAGAAAACTTGCATATGGATGTAGCTTTCTGTTTCAGATGCAGGCTTCTTGTAAGGCTTAGGCTTTTACTTGAGGAAGAGGTTATATGCCTTGTTTGGTTTGAACACACTCAATCTGCTCATCCAGTCAAACGGCTGATTCATTAGCTGATGACTTTTTGTTACCACTGTATTTGAGAAACAAACCATCAAGGTTAATATTTTCAGGGAATTCCAGAACTGTGACTCTGGCCTTGACTAAATAAGCGTTGTGGAGCTAAGCCTAGAGGTACCAGCAAAGACAAATATCCATGAATCTGTAGGTCTCCAGCCCTTACATCTCCTTTTGAGACTTGAATTTTATACTGCTGGCCATTAACTTCCTCCTCAGTCTGCATGATATCCATTTCTCTCATCTCAATTTACACTCCACCCCTTTATGCCAGATTAGTCTTGGTTTATGTTTAGATAATTTCCTGTGAGATTGACATATCCTTATTTTCTTCAATACAGGCTCTTGTTTTCATGACTAACTGTATCAACATCAAGGTGTGGCCATATATTTTTCTCACAGACACCGGGTCACACTCTTATGGGTTATGGGTAAAGCAAGGCAAGATCTCCTCTGTGAACACATCATCCAAGCGAGCTCCATGGCTGCCGTGGCCAGAAGTAGAGCCCAGCTCTCCTGTTATCTGAACCAGTGCCTTGATTGTTTTGAGCTTCTCAGTGCCTCCCTTTTTGGGCAGCTTTTTTTTGCTCCCCAATCCTCCTTAAGATATGATTCACATGTCTTTATCTCCCCAAGGCCTTCTCAAGCCCTTTGCTTTTTATTCCAGGACACTTGTACTGCATTTTCCACTTTATTCCTTTATTACCTCTTGCTGCAAAGTCCTTGCTTTGCCTAATTGTGTTATGGCTTGGATCCATATGTATTCTTTCTCTGGGAACGTTCCAGCATTCTGTTTTCCTCCCTTTCTCAGTTTGAGCCTTCATCTCTTTTGTAACTTTTCATGAGCATTGCGCAGTTGACATGAGTTGGGATCTCAGCCTTTCTCCATCCCCACCTGTCCTAGGGTTGCATTTTGGGTTACCCACCGGGCTAGTATATCTAGTGCATGTGGTTGTCACATTCTTTTGACTTTAGTGTCTTAGGCAGTTTTTTTGGCCATTAATGTGATGACTTAGCCTAGCATTTTTGTCTAGCTGGCTTCTTTCTTGTTGTTGTTTTATGGTCTTTACCCCACAAGTCTGCCTGGAAAGGGGGCAGAACATTTTTCAGGGAGGTGACTGAGAAGTACTTATGTTTGTCCTCTGGGATAGTGCTGTTGAAGGCCACTTGACCACCCCTCTCCACAAGCACGTGTGCCAGGAGTGTGTTGGCAGGTCCTCTTGTTTGGTTTCATTCATTTGCCTTTTGTGTTTTTTTGGTTTTTTTTTTCATAAAAAGCCAGCAGTAGCAGCAGCAGCTGTACGGCAATGGCACAGCCGCTCTATTCCTGGCCAAGAACCCTGTGAAATTAATCCACATCTCGCTGAAATCCTACCCCGCTTTCGGGTCACTGCCTCGTTCCGGCACTGCGGAAGGCAGGGATCCCACGATGATTTATTACCAGCCCCAACGCACATATTATTATGAAATGAGTTTATTACACTCTAAATCTCCTGTTAATGTGCTACTGTTTTAATCCCTTTATCCAATTTTCAGTCTCTCAGGCTTGGCTGCTGTTCACTTGCACAAAACTCTCCATTCTGAAGGTTTTATTGTACGATATCCATATCCATTTATCCTGCTTTAAGGCTGCAGCGCTGAGGCTCTGCTGAGGAGGGGGAGCACAAGAAAGGGATGGGAGAGACAGGAGGGGATGGGCCAGGGGCTGAATGGGGGGAGAGGGAGAGAACAGACTGGCTTAGTCTGTAAGGATATAAAAAGAGTTCAAATGGGTAGAAGAAGACAGTGAGGGGGAAAGAGGAGCAGAACTGATTTTAAAGGGAGCAGCAAGGATAGCTACTGAGTCAAGGAATGAGGGGAAAAAAAGTGAAGGCACTTTGGTAAATCATACAGTAAATGAGTAGAGAGAGGAAGGGGCCTTATAGCCTCTACTTTGAGACCACCATGAATCAAACAACTCTAGAAGTGGAGAAAAGAGAGGGAAGAAACAGAGCAAAGACATAAAAGGAAGAGTGTGTGGAGGGATGGGAGAGGAGGAGCATGAGGATAAGTGGGAGGGTGTGAGGGAGGAGACCTGGGGAAAGAGGGCTGTTTGAGAGCCAGAGGGGAAAGAGCATGCTCTGGGATGCACAACAAAAAGGTTTGGGCAACAGGGCAATGAGGGGAAATCACATTCCTGATTTCCTCTGTCAGTGATCAGGGACAAGTCCCAGCACAGACAGACAGAAATGCTCACAGGAGTTTTTCTGGGTCAGATCAATGTTGCCATGGGGAGGTTCCTCACAAGGATCATAGATCAGCATTTTCCCATGTATTCAGCCTTCTTCCTCTCCAGGCTGGTGACTTGTCCCAGCCATCTGTTTGGAGATGGCCTGTTGAAGGGATGATATAATTCTTGGTATTTTGGATCATTGGCCGGAGGCAGCTTGCTCTGCAGTGTTGTGGCAGGTGATGAGCATTGGGTACTTCCACTCAGCCCTCAGACCAGAGAGAAACATGGCCGCAGTAGACTTGATGAGAAAATAATTCCCAGAACAGATCCCTAGAGACAGCCCTCCACTCCACTGTGGAAAGTGCTACAGTAGGTGCTACTTTACTCCATCTAGGGATCTGATATAGAACATACGCAATGCCTAGTGAAAACTGGTAGGCAGACCTATGCTTATCCAAGCCTGCTGTTGGCTCTAGCTACTTATGCACTACAATAAAGAAGTTGCCCAAGCCATAAAGCAGCACTGCATCCCCCAGCTGGCTGGTGGGAAGCTTCAAAGACGCAGAGTGTGGCTGCCTGCAGAAACAAATCAGGATGGATGAGTCCTATGCATGGCTCTGCTGTTGGTTTGCTGAAGTACTTTCAACACCTCCATGTGACCAGCTACAGGATGAGCACAGTGACTTTAACCCATCTGGTCTTTTTATAGGTAGATAAGTTGGTGCATTTGGTCTGGTACTTTGTGACTGCCAACTGTGGCTTGCAGGAACCTGTGGGGAGAATGCTATTGTGTCAGATTTTTCTGTACCTAACTCTCTAGGTTGCATTAAAAATCACAGCTGCAGAGCACGATGATAAATGTCTGCACTAGAATGTTCTTCTGTTGTTTTATGCCCTCTTGTTGTACAGATCTATGACTTACTATGCACTATCCAGTAGATAGATACTTGTGCAAAAATGTGTTACGTTAGCATAGAAGAATACATAGAGTGAAAGGTCGTTAAGCTTGTTTCTGATGAAGTGCAAATCTTTATGGCTTTTCCTCCAATACGCTTTATTATAATTATAAAACAAAGTAAGAATAAAATGTATGCACAAAGTTTGAAAATGAAGATACAGAAGGGAATGCAGCTAAATACAGCTCCACAAAACTTGTTTGGGAGGAGTGGAAAAATCCCCAAACTTTAAGCCAGAGGCAAAGAGATTTGCTTAAAATAGCACAAGCTCTTGTGATGGAACTGCTGAGTAGCTAATGTCCTTGGCTGTTTTAGCTAGCCAGTTATTTAAAATAGCTCCTGCCCATAGTGTTTGCTTTATGGTGTTCTTCTCCTTCCTTCTACCTATTCTCTTTCATTTTCTCCAGAAAGGTATTTTATCAGATCTAGACACTGAGGGTAGGAGAGACAGAGATTAAATGAGATGGTTAGGAGGCTAATGTTTTTGGTCCATGGGAGGGATTCAGAAGCTGAAGAGGCTTCTTGTAGTTTAGCACATGCTGGAAGGCTGGACCTGTTGCGCCTCTGGTGTGCACATAGGATTAGTTGAGGGAAGGGAGTGCACAGTAAGAGCTAGAACACAATGTCTCAAAGGGTCTCCCTGTCTAGGCTGGGTTCTGGTCCCAGCCTTGCTTCCAGTCTCACTACCTTGGGCAAATCAAAGATCTGTTTTGTGCCTCAGTTTCTCTTCTGTATAAGTTGATAATGACTAGATAGACAGTACTCTGTGGTTCTTGCTGAAATTCTTAAAGAGAAGGAGGCCTGTTAACAGCCAATATTCATTTGAATCTTGAAGCTAATGTAGGCTTTAAGTCTTTAATAGGCAGCAAAAGCCTTCCTCTGACCTTGATGAGGATTTCTGCTGGGTCCTGCCCTGCATTTCGTGGGGGACTGGTGGGCTGGGGCAGGTGAAGAATTGGAGAAATCCACCAGCAGGAAAACAGTAACTTGGCATTCATCCAGCCCAGCTGAAGTCAGTGACCATGCTCAGGGTTCCTACCAGGTCAGGATTTCACCAGGTCCCTGACTCTTCTCTCATTGTGACACCCAGCTGGCTTCATGGCGGCCTTTTCTGAGCTTTGCCATTGATCCCAGTAGATAGCCCTACCTTGCTAGACTTCCCTGCCTTCCTCTTCCTCACCCCTCCAGCTCCCTCCTCCGCCCCTTGCCCTACCTGGCTGTCTGCCCTGCTCCTCCAGCTCCCTCCCACATTTTCCCTCTCCTCCCATGCCCTAATCCTCCTTTTCTCCCCCTCTTCCCATGACTCCAGCTCCTGCTTCCTTTTTGTCTCACACACTCCCCATCTCCCGCTACCCTCCCACATCCTTATAGCCTCCCCCCCTACACTCTTGCGCTCTCCCTCTCATGTCGAGGACTTGCCTCTACTCTCTGACACAGAAGCCTGTATCACTTCCAAGGCTCCTGCTGTCAGCTGGGGAATAGATAAAGATAAATGATATTATGTTAAATTCCACTTAATGACAAATTTTTAATTTTCTGAACATGGTCATTTTCTGGCTAGTGAATCAAGTGTAGGGAGCTAATTACATGAAGATCTGAACAAAAATAACTCCTAATTTTCAAGGATAATGGAAGAGAAATGTTGGAGATTAATGGCACTATTTATCTTTTTTAAATTTCTATCTTTCTCTGTGATAGCACTGCTCCCCAAGGAAAATATTCATAAAATGAAATTGAAGTCGTAACTTAATAGGTTATTAAAATTTTTGAGTGCATATCACTTTCCTTCCGCCGCACTGTAAATTTAAATTGAAGTTTGCGGCTCCTCGAGTCACCAGCGGAGTTTTTTTTATGATGGCACAATAGAGGGAAACATGCATCTTTGTCAGGAGGTATTTGCTATTCTAATTTTATGGCAGGCCGGATTATCAGAAAGGAATGTCAGAGCACGGGGAAGCTGACAACACTACAGCCTTCAGCCATGTGTTTCCATTAACGCCCAAAGCCGTCCAGGGGTTTCTCTGGACTGTTATTTTCCATTTCAGTCTTTTATCTTGATTTAAAGTGAGGGCGCCGAAAATTCAGCTCCTGTCATTTTTCTCATTCTCTCTCTTTTTCTCACTTTCTCCCTTCCCACTCCTTTTTTTCTTTCCCTGCCTCTGCTCACTGCCTCTCTTCCATCTTTTTTTTTTTTTTGAACCCTCCCCACAGTCTCTGGCTGGAGAACTCCTTCTGTGTCCCTGTCTTTCCCCCACATGTCTGTGGTCTTTTGGGTGTAAAGCTCCTGGGAGTGATGTTTGGGGATGGGGGCAGGGAGTATAATTTTTCCTTGGTTCTCTAGGAAAAGGGCTGCCTTAAGGCTCCATCTAGGAGCGTGGCACACAGGGCTTCCCAGGCAGCTCATCATGCCATGTTTTAGTTAAGTATAAATTTGATGCCTGTTTTGACTGTGTCAGATGCCAGTGCCAGGGATAAGGTGCTTTGTGGTGTCAGATACTGCTGCCTCAGCAGGAGGCAGCTAGAGCAATGGGTGTGGGCAGCACATGAGGAAATATTCCATCCTCCTCCTTTTCCACCAGCTTGCCAGTTAGCCTAAGCCACATTGCCTCACTTCATCTGCCTTTCCTTGCCTTTAGCTCCACGGGGCAAAGTGTTTTACTTTGTGCCTGCACTGGAGTGTTGCTGAAGCTTCCTAGCCACTGTGCAACTCCACTGCAAGTCCAGTAACTCTTCAGTGGGGTTTCAATACACTAAGCATGGGGCCGCTCAAACTTGGGCAGCTCTGTTGGTGCATGTTGTCTCCTTGAAGAACTTCCTCACCACTGTGCAGCAGGCTTGACCTGTTCCTCTTTGGCCCTGTCGCTTTTCTTTTTCTAGCAAGAACATGTTCACCTTTGAGGCTCTGAAGGTTTTAAAACAGGGGTGGCACAAAGCCAAGACTCCTCTTAAATGAAGGTTCAGCTCTCTCTGAATCACCAGCCCAGTACGATTCCTCTTGGCTTGGGCTCGGGCTGCAGGGATCTGCTTTGGGCTGCTTCTGAATGGGAAGGGGACAAGATGTTTCTGCTACCCCCAGTCTCTGCACATGTGGGACCTTTTGTGTTCTTTGTGCAGCTAGAAGATCTGGGTTGTGTGGTGGTTGTTTTTTGGTTGGTTTTTTTTTTTTTTTTTGTGGGAGGTTATGTTCTGCATGTCTAGAGCAAACACCAGTAAATTATGAAACAAAGCCTCACTGGCTTTGGTGTAATGTTCTTTTTATTGCCTTCTGGGGTTGTTGAACCTGTTTGGTTTTCTTCCACTAAAGGACAGCTAAAACTCTGCCTTTCAACACCTCCTTCTCCAAATTCATACCCCCTAAAATGTCATGACTCCAAATGCTGACGTTTGAAGAGAAGCAGCCCCGAATAAAGCTAGGAAAGTGAGCATTTGCAGCAAGCACCTCAGTTTTTGCCAAGGTCTAAAGGGACTGACAGCAGTGTCCTCTTGACAGGCCTCACTCAGATCTCAGGGCTGCATGTGCCATGTTTGCCTGGGAGCCGGGCTATTGTAGTGCCCGGTGTGGCAGTGATGCCAAGGAATGAAAAATGCCAGCACCTCTGGAGATGGCTGCCTGTGCAAACTACAGGGCATACAGCAACTCGGTTTTTCTCCTTGGGATCTGGTCATGCTGCCACAGCCTCTGCCAGCTGCCACCTTGAAGGGCTAGCCTGGAAAAAAGTACCCTGGTGGCATGATCCTACTGGAACCATGTCACCATCTTCCCTGGTGCCCAGCCTGCGTGGGGATCTGTTGATTCTCCCATCCCTTCCACTCCATCCATGGACAATGATACTCACCCAGTCCATGCTTTCTTTACTAGATTGAATGCCCACAGCTCTTCTCTGACCAGTCTGAAGTGACACATTTGATGGGAGTGAGAAAGTATCTGTTTCTGCTGGCTTCACTGCTCTTAGCCAGAAAGTGGACCCCAGTGAGGAAGGTGCTGCAGAAGTGCAAGGGATGTTCTGGAGTCCTGCCAAGAGACAGAAAGCTGGATGCTTGGCACAGCTGCCAGCAGAGGACATGCTTCCTCTCTGTCCTGTGAAACTGGACAGGCCCTGACACTGCTCCATGCTGCATGGTATGCTCTGTTAACTCAAGGCAAGAAAAGCAGCTCTAGGATTCAGGTGTTTTCTTGGCAGCTCACCTCTGCACCCAAGAGAGCTCTTGTCTTCTGATGGCACAAGGAGTCTGCCAGCTCTGCTCTGCTTTGCAACTGTGGGCTGGAGAGGCTGGCCCCTCTGTGTTTCCCTGCACTGCTACGTCCTGCTCTCCCCACTCAGCACCAGAGATGGGTTTTCAGAAGGAGCTCTGGGGAGCATTCCCACAGATCCTGACTTCTGCCAGAAACAAGGCATAGGGTAGGTTTTAGCAGGGCCTTCTCTTGCCATGTGACTCAATGTGCTGGGTATGTGCCTTCTACAAGAGGTCTCATGTTTGTCTTAGAGGTGAGTGGTGATTTGTAGTTTGGAGATGGGATATTGTGCAGACCCTTCTGGACTGAGTGTCTATTCTGTGATGCCTGTGAATGGTTTGCATATGATGAATTTCCTCTCTTCTGTTCCCTTGTTCCTAAGCTGGTGGCAGATGTCACAGTGTACCAAGGAAGACAGGCAGCCTGGTGCTTAGGGGACCCTACTTTGCCTGTTTCTGGTTCTCAGGCACATGCCTGAGAGGTTTTGTAAATGGCTGCTAGGCTTCTACTTTGCCTCAGTTTCCTCATCTGTGTGATGAGGATAAAAGATGCTTTCCAGAGGCACCTGAGGCTTTTACCTCTTGATCTCTATGTGATATTCTATGTGGACTATGATTAGACATGTTAAACCAAAGTTAGACCTTCAGCGTAACAGTGTGTCCTCTTTTTCTGTCGCCCCTCACCTTCTTTGCTGATATGAACAGCTTTGGAAAACATGAGTCCTTAAGGGATGAGGAATGAAATACATGCATTTATATTTTTTCAGCTTCTCTTATTTTCCTTGCCCATAAGGATTCTGAGTAACAAATGAAACACGACTGCTATCTGTATGACTGATCTATTTGTATAATTCCATCTATGGACTCAAACCCCAGAAGACACATCCAAGGAGGGAGAATGTAGGTGGGAAGGAAGCTATTTATCCCTGATAGAACTTTTGTGTTGGCGTTGATGACAGATCTTTGCCAACATGTGGAGAAGGCCAGAACTTGACTGCTGGAGATGTGAAACCTCCTGGGGAACAGTGTGCTAGCAAAATGAAAGTGGAACATGTACGAGAGAGTGGTTTTGGTCCCTGGGAAAGCACCAGTGGGTCAGATGCTGGGCTGGCATGGAACGACAGGGTCTGTGAGACCAGAGGGGCCAGGAGGTCCCTGCTGGTGTAAATCAAGATGGCTCCATTGTGACTGCGGTGTAAATTAGACACATTGCCTTTTGTCATCTATGGGCTGCTTACAGCTTTTCCTCTCACTGCCTTCCTCCCCTCAGCTCTTGTACTTGATTTGATCATATTAAATTGATACATAGATGTGAGCTGGCTGGGCAATAGTAAAGCAGCCCCAACCCTGGGAGGGAGAGGAATATCCTACCTCCCTTTGCCAGATAGTGAGGCCAGTCAGCCCTCAGTAATTGAGCTTTAATAGACTCTGAGAGGGGTGTAGCTCTCCAGGGAGTGGCCTCAGCTGGCAGCCCAGGGGGGACAGTGCCTATAGAAAAAGGCTTTTGTGACAGCAGGGAACGGTCCTTGTTCCATGCCGACAGATGAGGCAGAAGAATTATCAACAGGAAACATTGGACACTCAGCTAGTGCTCCTGTGTGAGTGAGCTGGAAAACCTGCATGTGGAAGTCTGAGGTCCCTGAGCAAGGACATACACAGATATTATTCAGTGCTTGATTTGTGGGGCCCTATCCTCCTCCTCTCTGTTTCTTGTGCACTTTCCATTTCCTCTGATCACTTATGCCTGCTTTTCTCTATCCCCTGGGACACTCCCACCCCAGGATATTATTTTTCTGTCCACTATAAAGATATTCCTTAAGGTCTCGCATCTCAGTATGAAAGCAAGTTCTCCCTGAAGGCTGGACATCATGCCATGGGGCTGTTTCTATGATGGGCAGGTAGGAGATTCAACAGCTGGAGATGTGGAGGAGGCTCAGAAGATGGACAAGACAGACTCCAGCACTACTCACCTCTCCCAGTTGAAGACATCATTTGACTAAGAGAAGAACACACATGCTATTTCTCATGTGCCTTTGAAAGAAAGATAGCCTGTGATGTTTTAAATGAATGAAAGCCTCAAGCCAGGTGCACCTAGCAGCTGCTTTTGGGCTCAAGGCAAAGTGCTGAAGCTCAGCTGAGCCTGGAAGCTAGCAACCCTACCTCTGGGTCCTTTGCCTCCTGCACAGGGTGACACTGTTGCATAAACGTTGTCCCTTCTCTTTGCAGGCCCTTTCATTAGAAGGATAAAGTTTCTTCATCCAAGTGTCAGTAAGATCCAGAGAAGTGTTACAGATTTACCTTGCCACTAAGACTGGTTGTATCTCAGGTTTATGAATTCTCAGATAAACTAGCAGGTGATTTCTGTATTTGACTCCTACTCCTTAGACATGGCTGTTATCAGATTTCATGTGATGTTCCATGCACTAAGAACAGCTTCTGTGGGGTTTTATGACTTTGCAAGTGTAATACATGTTCCATAAACAGTATCACCTGTATAATCACATGTACCACTCTGCTTCTATGCCACTGTCATGTGAGCTCACCCTGACTTGCAGGAGTGCCTTCACATATATTCTGCGGAAGTGTTTTTGTTGGCTCAGAGGTCACACACACTTTCCAGCTCATCTGGTTTGTGTCTGTCACCTGAAAGCACATCCACACCTTAATGAATTCCACAACCATTGCAAGCAAGCCTGGGAAAAGCTTGGAAAAGATGTGTGAGTAGTGGAACAGCAATGAGATGAAAGTGTATGTGGAGTTATTCAGGCTGGATCTTATGGGCAATGGATGAAATAAATTAAGAATACTTAGCACATACTATCTGCAGTCCTTAAAATGTCTCATATAGATGGAAATTGGATCCAGGCAGGAATATTTTTTTATTCTATGAGAATTTGTAAACTGCAGTTACTTCTGCTCCAAAACAGGCTAAGTAGTAAATATATGTCATGCTTTCACAAAGGAATAATTCGATTCTCATTCTGACCCTATTTCTCTCCCTGTACCCTAGCCCTAAAATTTTGTATTGGATCAAACGAAATATTCTGTTCCCAGTGCAACTTCTTACCATTTGAAAATCCCTTTTAAGCCTTAAATGGTCTAGAACTTAGAAATGAAAAGTAATTTTCAATCATAAAGCAAATGTTTTTGTTTAGAAAATGTCAGAACTGGATGTTGCCATGGTTCCACAACTTTTTTCGTAGGTGTTTTTTGTTGTTGTTTGTTTGTTTTTCTCCCTTGTCTGAAATTGCTTCAGGGAGAGATAGTTGTTAGACATTGACCTCTCCCTTTGGTTTTAATGAATCAATGCTTTGGGAAGTAAGAGGTTTTCATGGAAAATTTACACATGGCTCTAGAGGAAAGAAAATAATGTTACTAAGTATTATCTCTTCTGGAGATTTTTTTTTTTTTTCACACCATCCCAATGTCATGTGGCCAGATGAACTGTGAGCTTTTAAGCTCAGGAAAAGAAGGAAACCTCTTTCTAATCTTGTAGAAATGCATGAAAACTACAGTTCCATAGACTGGATTCTCCCAAGGCATGTGAGTCCTTCTGCACATGGTCCTATCCTTCTTGAGGTGTCATGATTTTTTTAAACCAATATCATGATTTTGGAATGGGGAGATGATCTGATTCATCATTTTTAAGTGCTTAGTTTTAACAATGCTGCATTATTCTCAGATAGCAGATGGGGAAATGGAGAAATGTGGTGAATTGCCAGCAGCAGAGCCAGAAATAGAACCCAGATGTCCTGGTCTTGTGTCAAAGCTCTCTAGTCTCTCCAGGAGGGCAATGAGCAGGCTGCAGTGCAGGGGGATCTTCTAGTAAAAAGCAAAGCCCTGATGGACAGGGTGAATCCCCCCCAGCTCACCAATGGGTTGCGAAAATACTGGAACTCTGTCTGTCCGTCTGTCAGCACAGCCCTGCACTGGTGCAGAGAGGAGGCAAAGTGGTCCAGTGGGTCTCTGCCAGCTTTGTTGTCTGTGTCCCCATGCCATGATGTGTGACTCTGCTGTTTCATTGCACAGAGCAGGCAGGTCAGCTCACGTGCGCCTTTTCCACCTCGCTGCATGTACCGCACAGGTCAGCTCGCCTGTGGTTTAGCGTGGCTGTGGGAAGCTGCCGGCTCCTGTGTTTAGCTGCCTTCAGGCCTAGCTAAGCCGAGGCAGTGCCTGGCTCCCCAGCCACAATCTCTCGTTAGAAAGAAATTAAAAGCCACTCAATTTTGGCTAATATCCCTCTGTAGGCCTTTAACTCCACCTGTGACTAACCCATTCATAATAGCTCCGTTTTAGTGGCTTGGGTTGATGTATCCTCGATTAATTTGGGAGGAGAGCGGCAGGGCCATATCTCTTCATCTCCCCCCTCTTACTCCCTGTCCTGCAGTCTGTCTTCTCCCACTATTTCATCTCTGCTATCATTTGTCCATTCATTCACCCTCATCTCCCCCCATCTGCCTTTTTCTTCCCTCTCACTTTCTGATGTTTTCTTCCCCAACTCCTGTTTGTCTGCCTTTCCCTTTTGTTCTCCGCATGTCCTTTAACCTTCCTCCTCTGGATCTTTCTGCCTCCTCTCTTTCTTGGCTGACATTGCTTCCTTTTCCTTTTTCAGCTTTCCCTTCCCTTCTCATGCCTTTTCTCCCTCATTTGGACCCCTTTCTCTGATCCTCTCCCCCTGCATCTCTCTTTTCCCCCATCTCTCCCCTTGCTGCCTCTTCCTCCTCCTCCAGATTTCAGATGCTTACTGGATTTCTCCCGCTTTGTTTCAGGCGCCCCCACCCCACTCTCCACTCTCGATTATTATTAATGATAAAGGCTAAAACATCACATCAGTAATTTCTGAGTGAGTTTTGCAATGAAGCTGGGGCCTTATCAGCCCCTCCCGAGTGCCACAAATTTTACTTTTGCAATTTCACGCCTTTGGTTATTATCACGCTGCTTCGTCCCTGCTCTGCCTTGCGCTTTCCCTCCCCCCTTCCTCTGGAGAGAGTACTTAAACTTGTTTTCATTCCCTTATTCTTTATTTTTTTAATGTCCACTCTCTCTGGAGCCAGTAATGTTCTTCCTCTTTTTTCCTCTCCCATTTTCTGTTAATTCTGTGCCATCTGCCTTAGCATCTGTTAAAAATAAAATTTCCCTCACAATGAGAAGCCCTCCCTGCCTTGCCTTCATCCCCTCCCCCACAGCCTCAGCCCCCCTACTTTTCCTACCAGGGTTGTCAGAGACTGCTGCTCTCCCTCTTGGGGTACCTCTTCATTTCTCTTTCCAGGTCCCTGTCTGCCTTCCCAGGCTAGCTCAGCAGCATCTGCTGGGCAATGGGGTTGGAGTGGGAGGAGAAGGGATGATGAAAAAGGTACTGGGTGCGGCTGAGTTACTCTTGTCCCACGTGTGTGTGTGCGCACAGGTCTCTTACGTGTGGGTGTTTTGTGAGTCTAGTCAGGGTACAACTAGCACTGATATGGTGAATCAGTGAGTTATCTCCCTGGGACCGATGAGTGGAACTGCCCTGGGAACAGGAGAGAGTCTGGCTGCTGCGTAATGCACCAGCTCTCCACCATCCATGCTCAGCAGGTGAAAGCTATTTTGACCAGAGCTGTGGTCAGGTGTGGATTTGGCCACTGTGCAGCAAAGCTTCTACCAATATGGTTGACATGAGAATGAAGAAAATGTTGTGGTCCAGAAAGAAATTGATTTTTTTCAGAGGGATTGCCTCTTATGGCCAAGCTTAGAGTAAGAAGTGGGCCAGGCCTCTGGGATTTCCCACTTCCATCAGAGCCTTGGCTGTACATCTGATACACATGTGAAACCTGTGGCACCCTCTGGCACAGTGCCTTGGAGGGGCTTTGGTTGGCACTTTCCCTGTGCAAGTTTTTGGGGATAAGAAAATGGAAGTTCTGGTCCCGTTAAAAGTTTCTTTTCTAATTTCATATCTCATGGCTTGATAACCACAGCATGAGGTAGCATCCTTCGTGAAGTCTGTGGGACTCAGGCATTGGGAGCTGCCTGCTGTCAGTGTTCACTTGGCCCTGATCCAAGTCAGGCCAGGGTTTGAACCAGGATCTGGCTCTCCCACCCTGCTCACCTTGACTCGATGTTCCCTGGGAACAGGTCCCAGTTTCAGTATTGGGCCTTTTCTCTGCTCAGTCAGGGTCTTTGAAGGGTGTTTGGAGCACAGTGTTTTGGGAGGTTCTTAGTTCATGACACAAATAAGGCAGTGGTATTTGTAAAACCGCTGACAACAGACCCCTGCTCACAAGCCCCTTCCTGAGGCTTTCAGTCCCCAGGGGTCTTCAGCTTTTCCTTTCCTGTGATGTAGATGAAGCTTTTAAAGCAATGTGGCTTGCCATCCCTTCTGCTAACTCTACCATGTGCTCATAGTCTCTGAGACAGGGCCTTGAGACTTTCTCGTTTGTGCATGCCAGGAAAAACACGCTTACAGACTGTCTTGCATGGGTTTATCTGACTCTGTGTCTTTGGGTTAAGGACTTGTTCCCAGATGTTGAGGGTGTGCATATGAGCCATCAGGTATATTTATATGTGCAGCTGTATGTGCCTTCAGCGATGAACGGTTGCCTCCGCAGATCTGGATGTGTGTGTATTTATCTGAGTCTGTGAGCGGGCAGTTAGGTGCATCTGTGTGTGCAAGCACAGTGGTGCGCGTCTGAGTGCGTCTATAGCAGGTGTGTTGGTGGGAGTGCACATGAACCTGGCTCCTGGGGCAGGTGCCTTTGGATGCCGGGGGCTATGGGAAAGGAGGGTGCAGGGCCACCTGCCTCCCTCCACACATGCCTGCTCCGAGCCAGAGGGTGTGAGCAGGCAAAAGTGCATGCGAGGGAGACCCTGATGAGTTTACATGGAGCAAATCCCACCCCCGGTCTCCCTGCAGCGCCTCCATCAACAGCCACACTGAAGGGGCTCAGAAGCAGCGTGATTCTGCTCCAGCACAATAACCTCTGCGGCTTTGATAACAACAAGCCCCCTTAAGCCCTCTTCCTCCCCCCAGCTCCCCTTTTCTCTCCCCTGCTCCCTTTGAGCCCTGCCGACAATAGGCAGGCCTGCTGCAGTGCTGCCCACAGCCCGGGCAGGCACACAAAGCCGCCGAGAGCTTACAGGAATTCTTTGGCAGGCTGCTGGTTGCTGCGGAGAAGAAGAAGGGCCCTTCATACTCGGAAGCTGTCTCATTGCCCCTGGCCCTATTCTCTTCCCGTGTTTGATAGACACTGAGCCACGGTAATCTCTCTCTGCCCCGAGGGGAACAACAGCTTTTGTGAAACAGATTTTTACAAACTGTTTTGACCCCACATCCCCGGCCTCCCCCCCCACCCCCCGGCTCCCTTGCCTCCCCCCCTCCTCTCCCCTCCCCTCCAGTTCACTGGCTGTATCAGTGTCACATAATTAAATCAGCTTTCCTGTTTGCCTCTGCTTCCTGCTAATTGTTTGCTCACAGCTAGGATTAGCAAGTCAGGGTTATTTTTCACATATCCTCACACAGGTTTTTCTGCTGCAGGAGGCCACTTCATGGCTCTTGGCCACCTTACTAGCCTGCTCCTCATGCAGTATGGACAAACAGCTTTGTGGGCTTTGGAGGTATAGGGAGATTACTGGGCTTCCCAAGAGCCTGCCTGGCAGTTCTGCAGGCTGGAGAGGGGAGAGAATGTGTCAATATTTTTTTTTTTCACTCTCTTTTGCAAAATACGTGGATGATTTTTCCATAAGAAGAAGCAATTTGATAGTGGGGGTGGCCCAACTGGGCACTTTGTGAGCATAACACCCATTCTGCAGATCAGGTTCCAGCTCTGGGGCTGGCCAAATGAGGAGGTGCTCAAAGGGAGGCTCATGATAATCCCTTTGGGAACTGCTGAGCCACACCATTTTAATGGCATTAGCATGAGGGGTAAGCCTAAAGCAAATACTTGGTGTCACTATTGCAAGTGCATCACAGTATAAGTAGTTATCTCCTGAATCACTCTTTGGTCAGTCCTGCACAACTGCTGCTGGTGTGGCTTTGGTCTTTCAGGAGACCATGAGATTTTTTTCTTTTTCTTCATTGGGAGAAATTTGTACCGAAGTCCCTCAAATGTTGAAGAAATGTTTATGTAAAGATAACTCCAAGATTCTGTTTTTCACCCACATTTTTTTCCAGGTTAAAAACTTCTTTCCCAGTGCTACCATCAACTCCTTGATGGAATGCGCCAAGAATCTAAAGTAGCTTAAAATACAAATTTAACTGTTATTTCCTTTTTACTAAAGGCTAAAGAGACCCAAATACTTTTGAGGTATTTGAGGGCTCTTGGCTAACTAAAGGAGTGGTGTTGAAGATCTGATTTTTTTTTTTCCCCCCTGTAAGCCCAGAGTTTAATAACAATAACAACTAAAATATCAGTCTTGTGTCCTCCAAAAAAAAAAATCTCTCTAGGTGCTTCACACTTTACTGGCTTTACCTGGAAATAAAACCTTTTTTTTTTTTTTTTTTTTCCCCCCCTCTCTCTCCATACAGACCTTTGGACTTTTCACTGCAGCTGTTTTCTGACCCCTGACTTCTTGGGTGAGTAATACTGGGTCCTTGGTATTCCTCAGCAACCCAGAATGGAAATGCCCAACCATTCCTGCTTTGCCACATTTTCTGTTGGGAGATTCCCTTTATGTTCTCCATATTATGTCCTTGTCAGTTCAGTAGGGATCTAGTAGTTTCAATGCGGGAAAACCAATTTAGTAGGAAGGGCTTGAAGAGGAAGATGGCAAATACACCAAGCCCCATGTAATCAAGACAGATTCCTTTTTTACCAGGCTCCCAACACTGCAATACACTTAAAGTGTACCCCTTAGATGTAGTTTGTGAAGGTACAGCTAAAACTTTGCCTGCTCCCTGTATGCGGTCAAGAGTGTGTGTTGCCCTTGGCCCCATGGAAAGGATGTTGGGAGTCAGATTCAAAACTGGCTTTCCAGTCTTCCCCTTCCCTAGCCAGAGGATCCTCTTCTCCTCCAGCAGGACCTGGGAACATGGGACCTGCATGTATCAGCCACCAGGAAACTCAGCTGCAGTGCTAGGCCCCAGAGTTGACCACGGTTCCCTGTTAGCAAGCTGGCCAGTGCCTGGTGTGTCATAAAGCTCTCTATTCCATTCCTTGTTTAGATTCCCCCATCCAACTTTCCTGCTAGTACAGTGTTAGATGGAGCCCTCAGTAAATGAATCTGCTTTGCGTGGTTGCTAATTAATTGGCTAATTATTAGGCTGACTGATGGTTTAGTTGATGATTCAGTGGTTGCTGGTATCTTCATCATATGGGTAAAGCATCCTTCATGTATTTCCCAGGGACTGGATTGAATACTAGGCTGGGAACCAGGAGTTTCTTCTAGCTCTTCCTTTGGTCTGGCTAGGTTTTGTAAACCTTTGGAACAAAGCTCTTTGCCTCAGTTTCCCTGGTGATAAGCTGGAAGCAAGCATTCATAGCTCATAGGGATGTTACGGACATTAATTAGTTCCTGCTTGTTAAGGGTTATTTGAAAATGTAAAATGCAGTTATCTGATTACCCAAGTAACAGGGTGGTGTTCTGGTTGGCAGGATGGCTAGCAAACTGGTGAGCTACTTAACTGGCTTAGTTAATGACCTGGTGCCATTTACAATGGGAACAAAATGATGTTAGGACTTTTCCTTCCAGTGATATGGAGTTATGTGTTGTGGTTTTTTTTTTTTTCCTTGAGGTGATGAATGGTAGTAACACCTTTATTCAATATAACAATTTTAGATCAAAAATCGGTGCAAAGTTAAGCTATAATTTAGGGTTCTGTTTTGAAATCAGTTATCATTCAGATTTAAGTGTTTCCTCGGAATAGATTTCAGCCCAGGCGAGCTAAGCCTGAATAAACCATGGACTCGGCAAGTTTTTACGCCGTACCAAGCTTCCTGGCAGACAGGTCGGATGGAGATTCCCCCCGGGGAGCGCGGCCTCTGGCCCCGGCGGACACTGAGCTGCGGCTCCCGGGCGCTCTCCGCGGTGCTGAAGGCGCCGCTGTCCAACCGCGGCACGCTGACGCAGGCGGCCCGCAACGCCGACGAGGTGGTCGTGGCCTGCCGCGCGGCGCTCGGCGACCTGCTGGCCGTCGACCCGGCCACCGTGGTGCTCGG
>JAVSBS010022356.1:0-12767 GCA_033124195.1 Coracias cyanogaster | reverse complement strand
CGGTGCTGAAGGCGCCGCCGCCGGCCCCGCTGCCGAGGGATGGGGAACGGCGGAGCCGCGGTGCTCGCTCCCTCGGCTTGTGCTCACGGGGCCGGGCTCCCCGGCGGCCAGAGGAGCGTCCCGTCCTGCTGGTGAGGAGCAGGCAGAGCGGGGCTACGGGCGATGCGTAGTGAGCTTCTCTGGGAGCGTTCTGTGATTTGTGACAGCACAACATAAACCAGCCCGTGGTCTGGTGAGACCCGTTAGCTGCAAACAGGCCACAGGTTAGAACTGAGGAGGTCGTTGGGTTGAACTCATCCTGAGCTGGAGTTTTCACCCATCCCTACTTTTGCGTGAAAAGTAATTCCAGGGCTTTCTCATCAGCTCCAAAAGCCACTGCTTCTTCTATTAGTACGAATCTCTTGAGTTAAAATGGAGACTGAAAGTACCAGCTGTTGATAGGATCCTCCCAAACTTCTTGTTATCAGTCCCTTTTTTCTGTTCCTTATGATATTTTCAAATATTAACCAGATGGTCTCAGATCTTGCAGGCTGTTTGCTCAGTTGAAGTTTTACATTTATTAACTAATTTGTATCTTTTGGGAAAACATAATTTTAAACAATGTCATATTATTTGTTTCTCTGAGCAGAACTAGCATACCATGCTCTGGATCGTGGTGCTAGAATCTGATGAAGGCTGAGCCTTATTCAGGAGATCTTTAGTCTATACCTCTGCTTCCAGTGAAAGATGACAGTTATCTAAGAAATTTGACAGATGTTTGTCTAATCCATCGTTAGAAACCTCCTGTGAAGTCATCCTCTGCTCCCCAGGCAAATCTATCGCTGTACTTACTCCTCTAACATTCTTCCCAATGTCCAAAGTAAATCTTTTTATGTTGCAGTTTAAGCCCATAATTTCTTTTTGTATCTGTCAGTGACATGGAAAAAAATTTATTCCTTCCCTCTTTCACCTGTTAGTAAACTGCTATAATGTCGCTCCTCAATCTTTTTTTCAACTAAAGAATTCCAGTACTTTTGCTCTTCCATTTCGTCTTTGCAGATGTCTGATCATTTGTTCCCCAATCCTGAGGACTCAGAGTCCTGAGTAAATTTGCATGTTGTCCCATATGGAAAGCAGCCCACCAAAGGAGGCCTTTCTGGGATAGATTATAGTGGGAAGAGTAATTCACATGTCTTGCAAAGGACATTGCTGTTCATAACCGTAGTGTGGTAGCTGCTTTTTTTTTCCTGGAAACCTCACCATAGTTGACTCATGGATGTGATTCATCATCGCTCCAAGATACTTCTCTGCAAATCTGCTGCTTCCTAAATTGTGTTTGCACAGCCAAATATTCTTACCAGTGTAGTGCCTGGTCTTTTTTCTTTCAGTTTAGATTTTGGGGTGGCAACATGTCGTTTTCTTACATGTTGGAAAAACAAGCTAAGAATGTCTTCTTTCCTGTTTTCCACAGGAGAAAAAAAAAAAAGTTACAATAGTATTAAAAGAGCATTCTTTTTCACATCGTGGCCAGCATTAGTGTGGTGAAGATCTGATAACTTCTGCCAGGTTTCTCTGTCTGTATTCCTTATAGACAAGTCTTTAGTTACAAACATTTAAAACAGTATTCTTGTCTTCTTCACTGCTCAACCTGGATGTGCTCAGGAATGGAGAAGAGTGAAAGAGATTTGTCTCTATGGCCTCTGCCCCTTTACTTACTGAACCTGCAATGAGTCAGGGTCTGGTGAAGAAATGCTCATTGTATGGTTATTGAAAGGGGAGTTCCAAAGAGATGTTGGATGAATTACATTGCCCCAGTAATAATTCACTAATTTTTAGGGTCATGCTTCCCCCTGTTTTGTCTTGCGGTGTGGCTCTGAGTCACAGATATCATTGCTGAATAAAATGGGAACTGTGGTACCTCCACAGAGTCAGCTAAGCACACTGAAAACATAAAGTTTCCAAAATGAAGCAGAAGTCTTTGGATCTTTATTCTTGTATGCTCCAGTTTCTTGTCTTTAGAACGGAAATAACAAGTCCTATTTTTGGAAGATAAGTGGGTTCAACTCAGAAAAGCACTCAACCACTCTTGTGATTAACATGAGAAAAAAACCCACAGGAGAAAGAAATATACAGTTTTGTCTTCTGAAAAAGGTTTTTGCAGTGAGTGTAGTGCTTAGCACCTAACCATGAACAAAAACAAAATAAAATAAAATAAGGGCAGAGCCACTTATTAAGGGAATACCATCCTAAGCCCTAGATTGAGGAGCTATTTCCTTGGACATATAGTTGAGATTGTGTAATTGAAGCTAATAACATAATGTAGTGTGTATTTAGGGACCTTAACACTACAACACAGTTTTAATTCTGGCATTGCATCCTTTTGATTCCTTGGTTTTGCACTTCAGGCAGGATCTATTAACACTGTAGACAACGATGTGTGTGTGTGTGTGCATGCGCACACGCGCACATAGGGGAGGAGACACTGCGTTTAGTTGCTAGAAAAACTAATTTGGACTCCACTGGAGCTGTGAAATGCTGCTTACACTCTCGTATTATGAGAATATCTGGGGAATGGGGGAAAAAAGTCTCAGGAAGCCCTGAGTGGTTTATTATTTTTCAAATTTTGACAGGAGGAAAGGTGAATAGAAATGTACCCTTGAAATAACAAAAAAGACAGAAGTCTTTTAATGCTCTTGTCAGCCCCCTCCCTTCCTCTTCTTCCACTTGTGGAGCCCGTTTAGAGATGGCTCTATATGTTCACATGGTGCAAATGACCCACTGCCAAGCAAAAATCTTCTAATTTTCCCTTCTTCCCAGAACTCAGCTCTGCTGTGGGGTCCTGCTGGTATCTGTGATGATGCATCACAAGATTGGTGGAGTCTCTTTCTCACCCATGATAGGAAATGTCTTTTTCTAAATACAGGCTGAGGGAATATATTTTTCTCATGAGCCCTTTCTTAGCTAAGGCCTAATGAGTTTGAGCTGGTAGGATCCTCTGTAACATGTTGATGACTGCTGAAGACAAGAAATGTGGTATGGCTGATCTCAGCACTGGGGGAGTCATGAAGTGTGGCAGGAGCCAAGTGAAAGAGGGAGGAAAACAGGGAGCAGACACAGCTGACATGACTCAGGTCCCTAATGATAATAGTATTGGCTAATCTAAATGCTTACCATTGCACACGAAGCTGTGATCAAGCCCCTCCCTGTTTTCAGCAGGAATAGAAGAAAGACAAAAAGATCTCCTTACTGTGGGAGCACCAGTAGTAGGGTGGCAGGTATTGCTTTTCATGTTTCACAGATGCACATGTGATCTCTCATACTGCCAAGAACAAGTCTTGCTAACCTGGTTGCTGGGATGAATGCAAGGACATGTTTGACTGAGCTTGACAGATGTGACCCTGACTCTTCCTTGAAAGGCTAAGGGCCTTACTGGGCCAATGCGGCCGAGGGAACAAGAAGTGTGCAGAAATGCTCTTACCACTTCAGAGGGGAACTTGCATCTCCCTTTGGCCAGATCTTACCAATATCCTAGCTGTATTTTCAGCTGTGTAGTTCCTGCTGCTATGTGCACTGGAAGTGACCATGTAGTCATCTACTGTCATCTTCCCCAGGTTCTTTCCTCCTCACTCAGGAACCATCTGCCCATTCTTTATTCCGAGTCTTAGTTTTCTCTAGCTCTGTTCAGTTGAGTTTATTGTAGCTAAATGGCTTACATGTGCAAGTAGGTATTTGAAAATAGCTTTCATTATGGTCTGAAATGTTTCAAGTGAATATCTTTCCTCTTCCATTGTGTTTATTTGCTGTACAACATGTAATAGGAAGTATTGATTATGATAATCTACATGACTCCCTGATGAACAGAGGATAGTAAAAAGACTTTGAATAAAAACATACATAGCATTGTTGCCTTCATGGAAATATTCCCATTCTCCCAAAAATTCTACTCATGAGGTCTGGCTATGCATCATACCACACTGTTGGTTGTGCAGGAGGAAGGTATCTTATTGCTGTGAGATGGTCATGTCTCCTCACATTTCTATGTTGCAAGAGCTTGTGGCCCCTTGCTCTTTTCCCTGCATCACCCTGAAATAGTTGATCCTAACCACAAAGAAGCCAAGACAGTGTCCCTAATGCATGAGCATGGACAGATCTGTTCTTTGAAAAGCCCCTGAACCTTTCACCTCTACTCAGAATTATTGGTGATCTATATTCAATATCAAAGCTGTGATCAGCATTCAATGTCTTTTAAAAGCCATGGAAACTTTTGTCTTGATCCTGCCAGATGTTTGGTCTGCTGTGCTGAAGGGTGACTACACAGCCTGAGATTGAGTTCTGTGTTTGAATAGGAAGGTCTTTATTCTAGCAGAAATACTATTTATGCCTTTTTCCAGGAAAAATGATATTCTATCTGGTAATGGGCACTGTTGGTGAAGATGGCCATGTTGATTTGGTACCTACAATGAAGAGGTGATGCTGTGCTGTGTTTTTTTGTGCCTCAGAAAGCCCAGATTTTTTCAGTTGGTAGTCATAGACACGTGCTGAGAACATGATTGACAGGACAAGCTGGAGAGGAAGCAAGCTTTCAAAAACCTCTCACGGAGACCACTTTTTGTGCCTACAAATATGGCCACTTCCAGCTTTCCATTTGGATCTTAGCGCTGCTAAGTGGCATTTGTCCACCAGAGGGCATGTGGGCCATTTTCTCCTCCTAGGCACAAAAAAAAGGGAAAGAAAGGTTTCCAAAGCGAATGCCCTTCCCAGTTGGGACCATGCCCTGGCTGCCTTGGCCGTTGCCATTGCAGTGGGGATGTTGAGGAACGGTGCATGGGCAACTAGGCTGACAACAGTAGTGCTGATGTGACTCTGCCGCTACTGCAGAGCCATCTCAATATGATGTGAGGTTCTGCCTGTGTGAAGGGTTAAATGTCTTTATGGTGCCATGACTTTATGGTTCCCTAGACTTGCATTTCAGACCCCTGTATGTGCTCACTTGTATATGCACGCATGAGAGAGAGATGAACACGTGCACATGTACACACAACCATATTTGCCCACACAAGTATCTGTATCCACACAGGCCTACTCCATAGCTTGCAAAGTAAATTAGACTTAAATGACTCTTTGGAAACAAAATAAATCAAATAGCATAATAGTACCATCTTTTTATCTCATTTGTTCCCATACAATTAGTAGTTTTACTGCCATGTTGTGACAGGTGACTGTGTTTGACCTTTGCCGCTTGGGTGGTTGGCTGGTGCTCAAACTAATGAAGACCCTTAATGGATTGGCTTTTGTGAGGCTGTGAGCGGTGGGGTTAAAGAGAAAATGGTGCCTTAGACAGAGTCCAGAGAAGATCCTTCAATTAAACCTGAAGTCTATTAGCAAAGAAATATTGAGGAGGTTGAGAGTTAGCAATGATTTAACCAGCAAGTCTTTCCTTGTGAGTCATTAAAATAAAATAAAATAAAAATCTCTCTGGTTATTTATTGTTGAGTGTGTGGTTGGAGTCCCATCCTCTTGGGTAAGAGGGTAGGAGCAGAGCCGTTAGCTTGGAGAGGCTGGGGCTACAGGACCCTAGTCCCAAGTTTGTTAGCCCCTTGGCTCCCATACAGATGAGCTTGCCTTGGACAAAGGAGTGAGGAAAAATGAAGCAATGGCAGGAACAAATGAAGAGTGGTACTGGGGAAGATAAAATCAGATCTCTGGGATAAATAAGACTTTTTGGAACTTAATTGTTTTTCATGATGTAAATAAATTACAATGAAAGAAAAGGAGAACCTGCAGGTTCTGGGCAGTGACTCAAAGGGCAATAATAAGCAATAAACAGGAGTGGAGGGAGGCTGATGGGGAGGCAGGTGTAGGACAGGCAGGGGCTGGCCAGAGCAGCATAAACGGCCACAACAAGGAGTGTTAGGTGTGGGGAGCCAAGGGATAGCCAAGTTGTGAGAGCACTGGAAGGGCCAGGCCTGATTACAGCAAAGGGCTGTGGGGCCATTCTCCTGCTGTGTAGACACTTCAGCAAAAAACCTGTGCGTGGCAGATACAACCAGCCTGCTGCTCCATGGGATCTCCTCCTGCCCCTAATGGCTAATGAGCTGGCTCCTGTCCCTTTCTGTTAGCTTCAGTGTCAGAACCCAAGCATTTCCTATTCCTCCCAGACAGGCTTCCTTCCTTTTGTTTTCAACAGTTGCTTAACTTTCAGCCTAAGCATCATCTTGCAGCAGTGTCCATGGTCTTGAGCAGAGCTGGGGCTGCCTCTGCTCCTCACTGGTCCTTTGGGTAATACATTGTCCCATAGTTGAGAGGCAGAAGGTGGGAAGGATCTGTTCAAGGAAAGCATGAAACTGATTGTTCTGGGTGGAGACACCTGCATTCCCACTAGTCATCCAACATCTAGCTGCTGTTGGGGTGTCCTAGAGATTGCTGGCATAGCTGAGGCTTTCATCCCCTGACACTTCCCCTGCCTCCACACACGATGAAGTAAACCTTAAAGAATTCAGTGTGTCAGCCAGGTGGACAAATGCTGAAATGGAACAAGGAGAGCAGGGAATAGTGTCCTGGGTCGTGTCATGCCTCCTCCACACTGCCTCATGCTGTGAACTGTTCCGTGTCTTGGTGCCTTCCTACTTCTTCTCTTCCCTGGCCTACACCCTTGTAGAAAGACAACGAGGGGAGAAAGCAGTTTGCTCCTAGCAATTGAATTTGCTCTGTGCTTCTCCGCGTTAGTTCAGGGTGATATTTTTTTGAATACGTAATATTCTTTTGAATATGTAATTTTTTTTACAGTTCTTTCTGCCTCTGATTCTTCTTCTCAGTACAAAGGCCTTTCCCAATGGAAATGCCTACGAGGTCAGAGCTGAGCGGTCATGTTTGGATTGGAACTGCACCCAGCACCAGACCAAACTGGACTCTCCCCCTTACTGGCATGATGGAATACCTTTTGGAGGTAAAAAGTGAAAAGCAAAGAAAAAAGCTAAGATGCCTTAATGAGCAATAAACTGGACTCTTTTTAGAGACTCTGGTTGTGCCCTGGAGACATGAAGGCAACAAAGTTGGAGGGAACTAGGCCCAAACTTTTTGCTGCTTACACAGAAGCAACTAGATTTGTCAGGTATGCAACCCTTTCTGGCTATAGGAAAAGGAGTGGTTTCATTCCACTTCAGCTGAGTTATCATGTAGGTTTGAAACATCTCAAGTGCAGTGTCTAGCTGTTCCTCTTCCTGGACCATCCCACCTCAACACCCTCAGACAGGACTCCAAAACTGAACACTCTGCTCCAAAGGTCCTCAAGTACCATGGCAGGCCTTCTGAGCTGGACTCAAGGACTGCCCTAGTCTTCAATCTTTCTTCCTCTATTTATCTATCTCTCTGTTTGTCTATCAATCTAATTTTTCACTTTTTCCCCATAGAGCAATTCCTTCCTTCTGTCCCACTTCCTTTCTTTTTCTTTTCTCTCACTCTTAGACATGTGTCTCCCCCCTTCTACCTCCCCCTACTTTGGGGATAATTTAACATGTTACACACTAACTTTCCAGTAATGGCACTCTGGCTTTTTGAAATTCTGCTTCTCTGTTTTATGGCTGGGCCTCTAATGGTTATCTCACAGCCCTGCCTCTGGCAATCATGTAAGGAATAAATAGAAGCTGACACAGTAATTTACTTAAATCTTCTCCACACTTTTGCAGCATTTTCCTCCAGAGGATACCCCCGAAACAACAATTATTTGAAATGTCACGCGTTCCTGCCCCTAGGCTACCGACAAATGAACATTAAATCTATTAACAACAAAAAAAATTAAATGTTTACTTTTCTGCGAAGGTAAAAGAGAAGCTGGAGAGAGGGAGGGATGTCTCCAATAAATTTTTTCTCAATAATAAAGAGGTGTAGTTAATGCTCTCTCTAAGCAGAGTCAGCTTGCAGCCCACATACTATGAGGACAGAGATGTGATGCAATAGTACTGCCACACAGCCTTGCTAGGGCAGCTCCAATACCCTCATTTTTCCAGGCTAGGGAGCTCAGTTTTAGGTCTGTATTTTTGCAGATGAAATAAGATGCATAGTGGGCCAAAAGCCATGAACAGGGTGGTCCCAGCTCTCAGCCCATCTGGCTGCTAGTGTGTTATGGGGACTGGAGCAGTGGGAAAGGAAGCATTACTCCTCTTAGCAAAGGGAGGTTAAGAGTATAGCTCATCTGTTTTACAGAGAGGAAAATAACCTTTTGGAGCTCTGCCCCAACATCCTGTAGAAAGTCTAAGCTGGAGGTAAGGCCCGTGTCCTTCTCTTTTCTGTCCTATGCTCCCACCCCTTCTCTCAGCTATGCTGAATGTAGATAAGCATAGGTACTAGGAACGGGACCATGTGAAGGTGGACTCAGCTCTACACTCAGCCTCAGTCCTGGTGGAGATAGTAGGAATATGGAGAGTCATTTGCCTCCAGCTGCTGTGGATAAAAGTGCCCATGGAGATCTGGGCAAGACAGGTTAGGGACCAGGCCTAAAGAACAGAGAGCCATTTTTCCATTCTGCAGATGGGCAGGTTCAGATACAGTGCAGGTTAGAGGCTCACCAAGATATAGTAGCAGAAATGGAAAGAAGTATCCCAGCTCTACCCTGATTGCACACTGTTTGAAAAGACTGTCCTACTGCTTGAACTTTCCAACTTAACAGCTACTTTGGAAAATGTTCCCTGTCCATTGATTCAGCATAAGAGTCTTCTGGGACCCACTGTGTTTATACAGCCAGGAATCCATCTGAGTTCCGTGAATGGTTAGGATTTAAAGGAATCAACTTTTTTGTAAATGAACTTGTGAAAGAAAATTTCATCTGATTTTGAATGCTGAAGACCCCACAGAAAAATTTGCTCCTCTGTTCTTTTTTTTCCTTTCTTTTCAGCAAAAGAAGCTTGGGTTTGACCTCAAACACCTTGGACAGAATGACACCTCTGACAGGCCATATGAACCAGTCATTGATATGGAGTGTGAACAGAGACCTGTTATCTACCCTTTGAAGCAAGACACACAGATATCTGACCAGTCTCCTATTCCTTTGTGCAAAATGGCCAGGCACTTTAAACATTGTTGTCACCATAGTTCACTGTATCACCAGGCAAGTATGCCAGGATATGTCTCTTTTTTTCCACAATAGGCTGGGACCCTACTTCCTTGTCACTGGTTCTGACCCTCAGAGCCAGACAGTAGAGGAGACATCCAGCAGATCTGCTGCATTGTAGTCCCAGTAGAGCTTACTGTCTAAGATGTTACATCTATGATCAGACAGCTCCACAACATATATACTCCATATGGGGAACCACACAACATAGGGTTCTGACTTGGTCTTAACACAGGCCCTAAAGTGTACTGTAGATTCTGGAGTGTATACTACAGGTGAAGTCCATTTCAGTATTGTAACAGATTGATTAAATAGTTCCACTGCCAGCCAAAAGTCTAAGTGCATTTATGAGTTATCCTAATGCATAGAAACACAATTATGTGGTCTAATATATTGGGATGGACTCTTATAGCATATAGTATGAATACAAATCAGTGTCTGCCGTTATAAATTGCAGGGCCTCAAATACCCATTATACTATTGCTAAAGAAAAAGCAGGAAATTGGGAAAAGGATTCACCAAACTATTTTGCATTAAGTTTTATTAAACTTTCTCCTGTAATATCTCCACTTTGATCTCTTCTCTGCCTAGATTGAGATCCCAGCTCCTGATTTCCACCAAGGAAGGTATGCAGGGAAGCTGGGTGCCTGCACTTAACTTTTTTTTTTTGAGCTTTGTAGCATGTTCTTGTGCTCTCAATTCCGGATAATGTTGGATCCCTTTTATCCAGCCCCTCCTCTTGCCCTTTCAAGTGAAAAGAAGACTCCTGTGCCCCCCCATCAAAGTTAAAGGGAGGCTTTAGAGAGGAAGGCTCAGCACGCTGGGGCTCTTGAGCCTGTGTTTAATCTCTTTTCCCGTTCCTGTGTGCCTCCGTGGCTTCCCTGCCAGCTTCTTTGTTGCCGAGTTTCTCATTTCCTTTTATTTGTGTGTGTGGGAGGTTGCCAGGCTCGCTGGAATGCAGCTGAAGTCATCTTGGAGGGACACGCCTTGGCCCCCGCCCCGGGTTATACATGACCTGCCTCGCCCCCTGCTCACCCACCCTGGGCAGGCTGCAGAGGGCTTGCCTGGCTACAGGCGAGCCAGGGAAGGCAGCAGGGCAGAGGACATCCCCACCTTGCTGCTGCAGCTGGCCCATACAGGGCTGCTGTGTCCAACACCACGCAGGGTGCAGAGGAGGACGGAGGTCAGGAGGAAAGGGATTGAGGGAGAGCACCTTGACCACTAGGCTGCTGTTCTGCTTGGGGAAGGAGAGCAGAGATGTGTGCAGCCCTCGGCAGGGGAGGGTCTCGCCTCAGTTCCTGCCTAAGGTCAGCTGACCTCAGTGTGGTGCCCTAACTCCAGACCACGGCTGCCCTGTTCCACTGAGTGACCCTGGGCCAAAGGTGTGGCCTTTGGCTCTATGCTGGGATTTCCTCCCGGGAATAATACTGGCAGTATTAGGCTCTAGAGGGAAAGAGCTTGAATTGTACTAGTCCACTGGGGACTGTGAATGGTGCTCCAGGGCTGGACATGGCTCTGGGTCTTAACAAGTGTCAACAGAAACTGAGTTTGTGTTCATGCAATATTTGCCCTTCCTTCATCATGAAGGTACTTCATGGAGGATCCATCTTTCAGGGAACCTAAGAAGGGGATGTCCTGGGTGGAAGGAGACATGGCAGGAGGACAATTTCACTGGTGCAGTTTGTCTCAGCTTTCCTTACATCTTGTTCCTCCCACCAGAATGGAGAGGCAGGTGACATTGCCAAGATTTTCACCCCTCTTAGGCCATATGTGTCCAGTTTGGCGCATAGGATTACCATTCATTTCTCCCTGAAGCAGTCTTGGGAAACTGTAACTCTAACGGCATCCCACAAAATCAGTCAGCGTTAACAGCCTGTTTGCTAGGCTGTGGAAACCAAAGAATAGGGAAGAGGATGGGACTGTGTACAAAGCTGGACAACTTAGCAACTACCACCTTTGTTTGAGGTTGCTCAACAGTTTCTAGAAGTTTCCTGTACTTCCCAGGGTGGCTACCTATCTGCTGGTCCAGCTCTTGACACTAGTTATAGACCTTGACCCAGCAAAGGAACAGGTTTCCTCGTCCTTGCTGAGTTTCATCTGAGTTCCCGGTAAAACTTTGCAAAGGTTTTGTCAGGGCTTTGAGTACATTAATAAACCTTAATCATCCCTACCAGTCTTATCTGGGACCTCCACCCACATGCTCCATCCATGGGCCTAGGGGCTCTATTTAAGCCTTCAGTTTCTGACAGTAATGTTGGAGAAGTGCCTCTTTGTGGATCACCCACTTCTTCTTGTACCTACTATTGGTCTTGTTAATCCAGACACAAATATATGCACTGGCTTCCCAGCTTGACCTTGGTCCTGCCTTGTTGCTGTGCTATGTGACATGCTGAAACTAGGGGATCCTCATGAGCAGAGAGTTACCATTAGGAAGGAGAGCAAAGCTGTGGGATGGTTTTGCTTAGGATGGGTCTGGAGTATCTAGAACTGAGGGTTTGCTGTGTAGCAGTCTGCAGCAGTCCTGGTTGGGGCTGACCCATTGTGCAGAGCTGAGAAGAGTTAAGTTTTGGTGGTCTTTTTGCTTATAGGTACTGAGAGCAACAGCAATGATAAGAGCCTTGTACCATCATGGTCTACAGTAATAAGGATGTTCCTTTTTGATTCTTTTGAAGGTCTGTCTGGGGAACAGAAAGCTTGCGGTCTTGCAGTGCTTCAGACCAGACTAACCCAGAGACTAGGTCAGGTCCATTGAAATATTGCTTGGCTTTTGTTTTGCTTTTGTTTTTTTTTTTAATGGTAAATTTTACTTTTTTCTTCTGAATTAGAAGTCTCCTAAAAATCCACTGAAAAGGTTTTTGACCTGAGAAAAACGTCTGCTGGAAAAAGAGAAGAAGGGAGGACATGATAATTTGAGAGAATTGTGAAACTGAGTGGGAGAATTGCTTGTAGTTTCAGACCCCTATAGACGTACACCATAGGTAGGTCAAGACAGGTAGGTAGAGACTCCCTGCACTGTGTGGCTATTTATGCATAAAGGTATCAATATATATATTCTTAAATGTGTTTTCCCTACCTTTTGATTTTTGGTTCTTGGAAGAGCAATGGGGCCTGCTAATTTGGTACTTTTGGCTCATCCTGCTTTGTAAGGGAAGAATGTGTTATCTGGCTTCTCAAAGCCTCAACAAACCTATTTTCTGTGCTTATGAGTAGTTAGTGTTGTACTGTACAAACCAGAGCTGTTAGGCTCATGGACCCTCTGGCTACCAGCCAGCATGTCACTGCCCCAGTATCTGCCAAATCTCCCTGCTGCTTTGTTCAAGAAGCATTTGTGCTGCCATTGTCTCCATTCCTTCTGGACAGGCCCATGGGGTTGTGCAATTCCGAGTCAGTGTAGTATCTACCTGGATATAATTGTTTTAGCTTTGCACCTAGAACAGTCTGTCATTCTGCAACCCTGAAACTCTTACAGGAGACCCAGAGATTGCATCACATATCAAGGGGAAGACTGGTAAATATATTGCAGTGAGCAGGGAAGAGTGTCACTTGATGTAAATACCCTTCTATGCTTTGTTGTGGTGCAGCTATTTCAACTCAGTGGCTTAAGTATCTGTAGAGAAGCTTCCATGCTTGGGGGGGGGGGGGGGGGGGGGGGGGGGGGGGGGGGGGGGGGGGGGGGGGGGGG